>BQNB010123757.1:0-20045 GCA_026074375.1 Tanacetum coccineum
GTAATCATAAACCACCCTGCAATGATAAGGTAAGAAAAATGTATTAGTTATAATGAAGTTGCCATTAATTGTCTTGTATGCACGGCTAAGGTATTGCATTATGACATATAATCTCTATAAAGTTCTATTGTGAAATATATGTATAGCGAATTAATCATGTAAGAATAAACCACAGTTTCGAGATATTTACCTTAGACTCTCTTTGATAAAAGAGACTTCAGTTGGTTGTGTTGGTGAAAGTAGGACTTTTTGGTCAACCTCGTCATTTTCTAAAGCTGTTGGACTACTTGAATTTGACCCAAAGTCGCTCCGTCATCTTCTGCAAGTAAATCAAATTTCAACTTTTTATGACCCCAAAATAATATTTGAAACAACAGTTACGAAATTATCATTATCATTCTCATGACATTGAGATAGTTGACCTCAAAAGTCAAAAGCACACTTTGAACATACCATATGCATATCTGGGTTTTAAAAGGCGAGAGGCGCTCCGTTGCGCTAAGGGTCAAAAAACCGAAGCGCGGGGCGATGAGGCAAAAGCGCACGCCTCTCGTAGGCGAGGCGCATACTTTGTACAAAACGATTCTAACTTTGTTAGAAATCATAATTCATATATATAAACACATCAAGAAGACATTTAACAACAATAATAACCATTCATTCTCAAAGTTTATCAAATTCCTACCACCCGTAAGTACATCTTCAGGTTTACGAGCAAAGAACATGTCCATTGGTCCCTCATGTCTTGGCATTTTAGGAAGACCTTTGCTAGTTCCTTCTCCTGAGCCACTTCCTCTATTCATAGATGTGACAACACAAACCTCCTCATCATCCTCACTATCTTTATCTACTTCATTTATCCTTGGGAGTAGTTGATTAGTTCGCTTGCTATTTGCTTATTTATCATAAACTCGCTAACTAATGTTTAAACATGCTCTAGACAACTAGGACAATCAGTGACATCCTTAAAACCTCCAACCAAATGTTTCTTTAGACGAAATGCTCTACCTTAGTTACTTTAAAGCAAAAGTTACATTTGAAATTGTTTCGGTTCCTAAGATCCTGGACTGAATATATCCTGGCCAGATCTTTGAGGTCGCATGGTTTAGTGTTGCGTGGGTTCGTCGAGTCCATTCTAATGTGAAATTTCAGAAATTAAACAAATTACATATCAGCAAAAGACTGTAAATTATGAAATCAGGTTCAAAAGAAGTATTCATTAAAAAATTCGAGCCATAAATTGCTCTTTAAAAAATCAGTAGCAAAAGCAAAAGAAGATTAAAAATTACAAGAATCTTAAAAATGCAAAAATAAAAATATAATAGCTTGAAAATAAAATAAGATGAGGAATTAAGAGGTGAAAGAAGAATAAAACGGATGAGAGAGAAACTTGTTGTGAGTGAGTCGGTGTTTTAAGGTTTTTATCTTATAAAAACCTAATTCTTTTAAGTTAGGCTTTATTAAAGGCTTTCTCAAAGCCCGAATCTCAACTTACAAGGGAATAATATAGAAGTCCACTAAAACCCTTTTAGTTTAATGTCATTTTTAGACAAAAAAACACTTGAGGCGCCAAAAAGCGCTCCTCAAAGGCGCCAAAAGCATCGCCTCCAATCGCCTTATGTAATGGTTGTGCATCAAGGGTCCCGATGCGATGACCCCATTGCCTCGCCTCGCGCCTCAGGCGCTAAAAGGCGCGCTTTTTTAAACACAGTGCATGATAATCTGGCATGTGATTTTCACATAGTGATACCTTACCATTTAACTAACAAAATAGTCAAGAGCAAAAGTTCACTGATTCTTTATTAGGAAGTATTACAGACCTTGAGGTTCACACGAACCCGCTTATCCATTTTATCATGCAATAAATACGAGGTCGTTGTCATTTTCTCTATCTTTTAATTTTTTTTCAGCAGGCTGCAAACCAATAGTTTCTACACCATATAGAATTAAAGAAAACAAATAGTTTCAGCAGATGGAAGCTTGTACATGAATCATTCTAGAAGAGATGTACAGATTATGGGTCAAATAGTTTATGTTTGCTTATATCCATGAATGGAACAAAAGCACATAAAGGTTTAGAAATACCATATAGGTCATTACCAAAAGTAGGACCATTAGATATTAACTTAAAAAAACAAAATAGAGAGAAGAAAGATATTTGCATGGGAGTCTATGATTAAGAAAACACTAATCGTATATTTTTCATAAAGAAGAACTGAGATGTAATTGATAGGCAAATAATAGGGCATAAGCTGAAAAAGTTTCAAATACCTCTTCTTGTATCCCATTGATGCAGGTTTCCAAGCCTCTAAAAGAAGAGAAAAACTATGGTTGCCCAAAACATCAGAAATGTTATTCTTCTCTTTCTCTTTAGTGCTTGCTGCTGCTTTCAACGAAGACCGAATTTGAAAGATTAGTTCCCAGATAAGGGGAAAAAAAGTTTGCTACCTAGAAAAAGATTTGGTGGCAAGATACATTTATATAGCATTAGCCCTTAATATTATTAATTAAGTCATACACATTCCTAATATCCGTATTGTGGTAAAAATCTAACAAGTTAGGCACAAATACAGCTCCAATAAGTTAACCAAAAAACCCTCATAAGCATTTATATAGTTTACATGGATTTATTTGTGCATTTGACTTTGGAAGGGCTATCACACAGATTTATGCCTTGTATTATGATACTTATATGATAGACTCTGAGAATATATACAGTTTACATGAACAATAGCTTGACCATAGTCACAGGAAACGCCAGCCTACCCGCGATCTCCGTTCTGGATCGCTCGTACCCAAACGCGGTACGATCGCGTTCCGGATCGCTCGGGATCGCGATCTGGGTCCCCGTTTTCAGGTCGAAATTTACGTTTGTTCAAGTTGAAGATTCATGACTAATAGAACGGTGTTTTTGAAGCAGAGCCGGATGATGGTTGAGATTCTTTTTGGGGGGAGAAGATATCGTGGATGAGAGAGTGAAATAAAAACTATATATATAGCTAATTAGGAGTTTTAATAATTTGAAGGACAAAAATGTCACAAAATACCCCAAGAAGACCGAATTTGAAAGATTAGTTCCCAGATAAGGGGAAAAAAAGTTCGCTACCTAGAAAAAGATTTGGTGGCAAGTAAGATACATTTATATAGCATTAGCCCTTAATATTATTAATTAAGTCATACACATTCCTAATATCCGTATTGTGGTAAAAATCTAACAAGTTAGGCACAAATACAGCTCCAATAAGTTAACCAAAAAACCCTCATAAGCATTTATTTAGTTTACATGGATTTATTTGTGCATTTGACTTTGGAAGGGCTATCACACAGATTTATGCCTTGTATTATGATACTTATATGATATGATAGACTCTGAGAATATATACAGTTTACATGAACAATAGCTTGACAAATGCCAAATATAGAACTAGGGTTAACTTAAACAGCAAATGTCAATTCAGCGAGACCTTACCTTAAAGGTTATACATGCATTTAAACTACAAAGGCTAATCTAATCAATTATATGAATATCGTTAAAAAATAACACGAAAAACATAGCATTGTGTTTACCCGGTATCTGAAATATAGCCAACCCAAAGTTCCGATCTATCCCATGGCATGTTAGGGTGACTCCATTCAATCCATGCCAATCTTTTTCCATGAGGATCCAGTCTCGGAAATGCATAAAAATCATTCCCATCAACCAATACTTTTGGTTCTGCACATCATCATATATATGATAGAAATGAGTATTTATCATCATAAAAAATAAGGTCAGGGTCAACAATGAGACCACGAATGTGAATCATACCTTGAATAGTGTCATCACCGAGTGCTATCGATACAATGCTAGTGATTGCATTCAAGCTACTTTCACGCCGATCTAACAAGAACCCAAATGAATATAATGTATTAGTGATAATGAAATAGTTTATAGAGATATACAAAAACATGATGGGCACATAATTAACAATGTACCTTCCCTAACAGCGATGAACCGATTAAGTGGTATATCATAAACTCCATCCGCATAGCTCACCGAAGGTCCACCATAATCAGGGGTAAGTGGCAAAGGTGCTGAATCTACAGCCGAAAAACAAAATCTTTAAAATTCTAGACACACGCAAACTTCTGATACTATTTGACTTTCCTGGTCAAACCAGAACTGCTCATTTTGACAACTAAAAACATATATCAGAATAGTTTATAAAAAGTAGCTACCAAGCGCCCTCTAAATAATTTCATAAGCCTTTAATAAGCATATCTATCTATTGTACCTAGATTTTGCGGCAGTACAAAAGCATCCATACAATGTAATGACTAATGATTAATATGTCGAACCTTTTGAATCTATCGACTGCTTGTAAAGCCTTTGATCTTTGTAATTCGAAAAAACTAAAGTTTCTCCGGAAATTGAGAAAGCACCACCACCATATTCTTGAGCAACTGTACGTATTGAAAACTCTTTGGGCGTTACATCACTTGCTTCTTCGTTTTCACCATTCCCCCCTCTAACTAAAACTGATCGTCTATAAGAAAACCATTATAAGAGAACACACTATGAAAACTAGCATCTTATAAAAAAGCTTCTGCTATAGAATTAGTATTGGTTGAACAAGCACTTTCCATGAAGATACTTATTTCTAACAGCTTAAAATAAGCATCAACTATGAAGAAATTGCTTATAAGTTTAAAAGAATAGGCATGCAACAACCTATTTAGGGGCTATTTGGATTAGCTTATTTAACCAGCTTATGGGCTTATTAGATTTTGAGAAAACCAATAAGCTCACCTTTTATAACATAACAAATCAAGCTTATACTCATAAGCTTTAAAAGGTGAGCTTATTGTTATTTTCAAAATCAAACAATGCAAGCTCATGAGCCGGCTAAATAAGCTAATTCAAGTGCCCCGTAAGTAGGTCGTTAAATGCTAGTAATATAGTTAAGCAGTTTCAATAAGGGGGATTGTTAGAAGCCAATGAGCTTATTTGATTTAGGAAAAGCCAATAAGCTCACATTATAGAGAGGGCTTATGGCTTATTTGATTTCGGGCTTATGTTTCATAAGCTCATATTTTTAGGCGTAGTTTATATAACTTTATTTTGATATGATAAGTTTATATAAGCTGGAAAATTTAAGCATAGAAAACGAGCTTGCGAAACATAAATCGAAAATCAAAAAAGCCATAAGTTCCTCTATAAGCTTATACAAACACCACTTTCGGCTTATATAGCCGGCTTATGGCTTATTTGGTTTTGGGCTTATGTTTGATAAGCCTACTTTTTGTGGCTTATTTTAAAACTTTTCGGCTTATATAAGCTTATCATGTCATAATAAGTTTATATAAGCCGAAAAAGTTTCAAAATAAGCCACAAAAAGTGGGCTTTTGAAACATAAGCCGAAAACCAAATAAGCCATAAGAAACACCCCCTTGATGAATTAAGATTAGATAAAGAAGAGTTAATTTATAATACCCTGATTCAGTAGGCCTTGATTCGAGCCAAAAGAGCTGACCATTGTCATCAACAGCAGAGCCACCAAGTCGTTTAGCAGCACCCGAAACGACGTCGGATGTGATGGGTGAAACCCAAGAACCATAAGGCGCAGTGATCTTTTGTGATGACGACATTGACATTGTTGTGACAAGTCTTGTACGAGAGTGACGTTGAGTGTGTGTTGTTGTTTTGGTCAAGTGTAAGTGTAGACTAATGAGGGTTTTAGTCAGGGTTGATCTTGGTGATACGAGGATTGGTTTGTGAGTGATGACGGCGTTGGTTATGGCGGATACTAGTGCCATTTTACCCGGATACTACTACATTTTACACTAGTCATCTGACCTTGACATTTTGATTGCTTGCGTTTCTGCTAGGCCGCATGAGGGTCGACATAATATAAATTTGTCGTACTTGATTACTTTTGTCAAATAATCTGACACGCTATCATTAGTATGAATTTTCAGCATATCCATAGTTTCTAAACGCCTATATGTTTTGTCTTTGAATAAAATGACGGATTCCTTGCAAGATACCATGCTCTCTAATTGTCACATAATAAAGTAAATTTCTCTTTTCTGTGCTGATGTGCTACGAAAGCCTTTAAATTTATAAACTAGAAATACTGGTTATTCGACTAAACACACGAGAAAGTATACCCTTTCAAGTGTAGCAAAGCCTAAGTAAGTCCAGATCGTCCCAAAGGAGTGATGTGTTTTCCTAATCAAAATCGGTTTGTAAAGTAGTCTACTGATTGTCACGTATTAAAGACTAGATTTGTTCAAACGTATTAAGTTATCCCAAACGGTTTTAAAAATATATAGATTCAACAATATGATAAAAAAGCATGTTTGTTTAGGCCAAGAAACATGAGAAAAATGATATATGGATAGAGATACACGCACAAATAATTCATGTAAGCAATATATGACAGGTAATCACAAAAGCAAATATATCTACCGAAGGTTGGGCTAATCACGGGGTCTTGATTAGCCGAAGTGGATGCCTGATTGACAAGAGGTATCTCATGAGGAGATCTAGTGGTGAACGTGGAAGCGGTTATTGGGTGTAAGTGACCCATGCTTGGACAGGGTATAGGGGTTAACGTCGAGAAACCCATCAGGTGTGAATCTTCTCTTCTGTTAGTCATGCCAGAAAAGTAAGAAAGGTTATTTGACGGTTATAGACTTGGTTTTAAAGGGCCTAATTGTAGCGGCCCCACATATGGCGCCACTGGTTGTACAATATTTAGCACGACCAGGCCTACGATGATGATCGAAGGATATAGGGTTGATGTTCAAACTGCCAAGTCATTGATAACATGTAACAACATAAATGAAAACACTACGTTAAGTGAAGCACGTGGTCCCGTGCAAATCACTTCCGGCGTGAGAGTAAGTATGTGTTTATGATTGCAATAAGTGTGTAAGTAAGTAAAGTAGGTGTTGAGAGCATAATCAAACCTGAGTGACATGCCAATCTATTTATAGGTGATGAAAATAGGCTTGAGCAGACCTATGCACTTAAACCGAGATCGTGAGTGTGTCTCGTAAAATTGGTGGATAAAGCCCTGATAAGGAGGAGATCGTGGGTTTTGACTTGGTCAGATCTTAACTTTGCGTCAGTTTCATCAAAGGGCACACCCCGGAGAGTGTTGGGCCACGAGTGGCGAATTCCCATACTGGTAACCATTGCTACGAATAAACCCGAGTGTCTTTAGGAATAGAACTCGAGTGAGCTCGAATGGGAGTCCTACAGGCTATTCAGGGGGTACGTCATAAGTTGGTTTATGTGTTTTTGCCTTAAAACACAAGGTTATAGGTTTAGTGTGTTTAGGCCTCAAAACACAATATCTAGCTTTGGTTATACCTGAAGAATAACTAGATATCTAGCATTGTATCGGTAAACTTTGTAAGCGACGATGTAAGGTTTCCTCCATCGAGAATGGAGCTTTATGACTTAGTAAAGTAACTCTCATGTCGAAAACTCGAGGAGTGGAGTAGTGCGAAGATGGAGCTTCGTGACCGAACCACTATAAATCATCGTATCTGGTACGCTCTTTCTTTTACTTATCGTTTTGTCTTTTTACTCATCTCTTTGTGATTATATTTGCATTGTGTTTATGTTTGTGTTGTGGTGATATGTTTTTCTTTTATGCTTTCTACTATCTTTATAGTTGTAGACTTATTATCTATCATGTATCATATTACATCGCACTTTATCGATATTTGATAAGATAAATTTATGTTTTAAAGGGAAACGTATTCATCTCTTTACGTTTTTCTCTTTTTTATTTTTTTATTTAATTATTTTTTTGAACGGCTAACAATTTAAAAATTATATAAAAAATGAAAGCTTCTAGCAAGACACTAGAAGCCAAAGAGTATAATTACAGTCTAGAAGAGAAACAAAGCAATACAATCTAAACACCACCCGATACTTTAACTGTGAGGCCTACAAAAATGATGAAGAAACTCTTGTCAAAGACAAGAGAAAAAGCCCCACCCACGAAGGTCGAGCCACCGGTTTTCACTCGAGGGTATTTTTTATGAAGACTCAAACAAGTCCCGAGGAAATAAAACATAGCAAAATGAACCAAAGCAACGACTAAAACGCGAAACTCCCAGTAGAAGAAGACCAGAAACAACATCACTCAAACATTACTAGCGGGCAGCATAGGAGATTTAAGCCAATCTAACCAGCTGCAAGACATTCGCCCCCACTGTTTCTTATCGGATGAGAACCAAAAATGACACTGTTAAGATATCTTTAAATTCACCAAAAAGAAGCCGCGATATTATTGAGATGTGACGCGACTTTCGCTTTTTTTTACTTAAGTCTGTCTACTAAAGCCTTTACAAGTTGACATTCGATTCTTTTTTTAAACGTATACTTATATTCATGAGAATGAGGATTATTAGGTGATGATTTGAGATCCCCAAAGACCCCCACATTGTCACAGATCCAATGAAACCATCCAAGCCATCCATCTATGATTGATCCAAGGGTCCAGATTTTACCCATCTTTAACATTAAAGGGGTATTTGTGTCACATATTTAAACTTAAAAAACACACATTCTTACTTTTTGTAAAACAAAAAAAACCACAGACCTTCAATCCCCTCGCCGGCGACCAATCCAACAAACTTTTTCCGACGAACTCTACCAACAAAAATGACGACCTCGTCGACGAGCAGCCTTCTTCCGGCAAACTCGTCGACTACCAACCTTCCTTCGGCGACGACTACTAACCTTCCTCCGGCGACCTCCACGACTACCAACCTTCCTCCGGCAACCTCCACCACCAGTCACCTTCTTTTAACGACCTCCACGACCAATCACCTTCCTCCGGTGACCTCCTCGACCAGTCACCTTCTTTCGTCGACATCCACGGTTATGAGATCGTTAAGGTTAGCGAACATAAGAGAGTGCTGATAGAAACACTTTATTACCGAGGAAGGAAAATTAGCGGTCGGATTCAAGAAAAGACTAAAGTAGAGATTACAAGGTAATTTAAAAAAAAACTTGCCTACTGTTATATTCTGATGTAAGAATCATATATATTCATGGTGAGCATTATGATTCATAGGTTGTATCATATATGATTCTTATAGTTGGAATATTATAGATGTCATGGTGAATTTATTTTCTAATAACTTTTCGTTTTCTTATGTTGAATAAGTAGGTTGTGCTTAATCTGAAGACGGTTCGGTTGAATGTAGTGTAGCATTTTCGTCGTTATAGGTTTCGATGCCGACATGTATGTTTGTGTTTTGAAGCATTGTAATATTGAAGTGATTCCGGTAAGATACTTTTGAGGCGTTGGAGAAGGAGGATGTCGAAGCAAAATCTGGTAAATAATTGCTATCGCATAAAGGCTAGCACAAAGGTCGTCTGTGTAGAGCGAGAAGAAGAAAAAGTGAAAGGGAAATAGCATGAAAGTAAGGCTAAAAAGAGCTCGGAAATGTGGAATTACTGTGCAGAGAAGCCAAAGAGCACACAAGAAACTACTTTGCCCGTGTTTAAATATCCAAAATATATTGCAAAACTAGCGAGAACTGAAGCTGCTGCCAAACAAGAAAGGAGAACTGCTGCTAGTGCTACTGAACAAGAGGAGAGAAACAGTACTTACTACACACATTGCTGATAAGGAACATCAATTACAACTTCTTGTTAGTTTTGCATTTCTAAAAAAAACTAGTTTATATTTTTTTCCTTTATTGTATTTTATTACTGTCGAAAAAAATGTGTGAGAAATCCCTCTTCACCACCCCCCCCCCCCCCCATGACCCACCCCTCCTCCCCCCCCTTGATGTTGAATGTTCTAGCAGTATTTGGATAGTTTAGAATACTGTTTTTGATACGTTATGAATAAAGTTGTCATGTATAAATCTTATTTGGTTATGTATGAATCATACATGATTCATGGTGAATCATATATGATTCACCATGATTCATATATGATTCATTTATGGATCATATTTTTATGATTTTCTATGATCATAGTCCATGTATGTGTCTTGTGTACGGCCATAGTGCGCCAAGAATTTAAGTTAATTCACATGAATCATATATGTTTCATTATGGACCATTATATGATGTATATGAAATTCTATTTATGTATGTGGATGTGTCTAGGCCAAGTGCCAAGAGAATTTGATTGATTGTCTCATGTATCATATATGATAATGTAATGAAATCAATAGATGATCCAATGAAGAATCAGTGTGATTCATTGTGGAATCATATATGATTCTGGTGAAATCATATTATGGATTCCTGGTGGTGGAATCATATATGTTTTGCTTAAGCAAAGATTATTCAAAGTAGCAAAGGCAAAATTTAATTTCATTAGCCATCAGATTTTGAAATGTAACTAAGAACCTGTTCTTCAAATTACAACAGGTTATAACTTAGCTTTACTACATCAAAAAAGTTACCAGTATCAGTGTGTATAAACTCATCTACATCTACAATACCATCACTTCTACCATTCAACTACTGTGTGTGTCAACATACGACCTTTAGTTGTACAAAAATTTCTCATTCAGAACTAAGTTAAAAAACAAGAAAGTCATTCTTGCTGATGCCCCTTTTCTTTCACTTGGATCAACCCGCTTCATTCAACACCTTTAAACTTACAGGAACGGCATCAGTCTCTTTCAACTTGCTTGGGTGGATGCACGATTATTCCTGTTCGTAAATTGCATCAACAATCAGTGGAGGACCCTGCTTGTCAGTATTCTTTGTGTACTCAACGTGAAAGAAAAATCAAACAAATTACATTTTATTTTGAAAAACAACATTTTGAACTGGTGCAACATAATCTTGGTAGCAATCTTATACCTCAAGCGCTGTAACATCGAAAGTTGTTCATCAGATTCTTCACATAAACTGAACTCCCAATTCTTAGCAGCATCCCAATTCTTCTTCTTCAGATACCTTTTTATTCTTTCTTCTTCTTTTAGTCTTCATCCTTCACAATACATTCCTCTTTATTTCATCTTCCTTCATCCTCCTCCTCATCGCCCTCTTCTTCATCCTCCTTCTCATCACCCTCTTCTTCATCCTCCTCCTCATCACTCTCTTTTTTATCCTCCTCCTCATCACCTTTTTCTTCATCCTCCTCATCATAACCCTCTTTTTCATCCTCCTCCTCATCACCCTCTGTGCTGCTCTACCACTACCGTTCTACCCTCTCTCACTACCAACTACCGGCTCCTTTGATTGTCAGATTTTTAACATCAAATGCTTGATATTGGGAACTTATTGTTTTGGCATTGATGGAGGCGGGGAGCATGATTTTGCAGGCTCTGAGAATAGGATTGCGTGGAGGGGGTGACGATGTAGCTGTGGCAGCGAGAGTAAGTTTTGATTTGACTTACCGGTTTTGGAGCATGGTGGTAGGAGGATTTAAGGTTTGATATGACTTACGTTTTCCGGGAAGGGGGTCTTTTTTTGTTTTCTTTGGAAGTAATCTTCAACGGACGCTCGCTTTGTAGCTAGCTGCAAGAAAAACCTAAATACTGTCACCAAAAAATAATTAAATAAATAAACTAATCAACTAAACTCCTAAAACAAACTGTTTATTTGTGTTTACATGTATAAGGCTATGTCATGGAGAATTCATATTGATTCTCAATGAATCTATTCTGATTTCAGCCAGAACCATGGCCTTTTACATGTAAACCACAATGTTACACACATAAATGTTACAATGTTGGATATTGTGGTTACATGTCTGAGGCTATCTGTCATGGTGAATCATTTGATTCACCATGATATTATGATTATGGTGAATTCATTTATGATTCACAATGAAGATATGCCTTATACGTGTAAACACAAATACACACAAACATGTTAACCAGTTGCCGCCTACCACGTAATCTCCCATCTATCCGTCACTCCACTAACCCCCTATCTCCCCACATCAGTCCTCTATGAATAGCACCACATTTAACAAAGACAATACACAATCAACTAGTCCACTAATTTTTGATTCAAATAGCCCCCAAAAGTCAAAACACACTTTAAATCAAACTTAGCAAACACATCAAACTAAAGTCTCTTTAAAACGCAATACATGATATGATTCTCAATTAATAACTTAAGACTCACAGATCATATACGATGTCATAGAAAAAAATATTCAAAAACACAACTCCTTTCAACACAAAACACTACTCACCTTCTCTAAAAAATTGTATCAAATACTATAATAAGCATACAAAAAGCATATTTAGCA
Source organism: Tanacetum coccineum (assembly GCA_026074375.1). Lineage (NCBI taxonomy): Eukaryota > Viridiplantae > Streptophyta > Magnoliopsida > Asterales > Asteraceae > Tanacetum > Tanacetum coccineum. The sequence continues at coordinate 12,240 of BQNB010123757.1, forward strand.
CAAAAACAAACCAAGATATAAGCATAAAACTAGCAATAAGCAACTATAAGCTAAAAAAAGAGAAGCATTTAATCGGAAAAGTTCCGTGCGGCAACTGGTGCGACTATTTTAAGGAGATTGGCCTCCCGATTTAGTCCGCTTCTTTCTAGCGCGACACTGTTCAGCTACAATATCCCATCGAAGCGGAATGTTGATTATTTTAAAATATAGTAGGTTAAGTAGATTGTTGTATTATAATGGTCACTCAACCATTTATATTGTGGTATTATGATTAGGGTTAGGTCCCCCACTCTCCCATTTACACATTCCCCCCCCCCCCCCCCCTCACCTCCCCACCACTCCTCCCCCCCATCTCAAAATTTTCCCCCCCCCCCCCCCCCCCCCCCCCCCCCCCCCCCCCCCCACCCCCTCCCCCCTCCCCCCCCCCCCTACAACGCCCCCACTACCAAGACCCCCCCCCCTCCCCCCCCCCCCTCTATCCCACCCCCCCCCCCCCCAACTCCAATTACCCACCATCCCCCCCCCAGCGCCCCCCCCTCCCCCCCCCCCCCCCTCCCCCCCAACCCCCCCCCCCCCCTAACCATCCACCCTCACTACACACCCACCCTCTTTTATAAATAAAAGGGGTATTAATGTCGACAACGAGATGTAAAAGAGATGGAGGCCAGGTTAGTTCATTGGAGTATCTCATTTCTCTTTGACATTTTATGGGTCTATAAGGAACTTTTGGCATTGGGTGATAACTAAACAAATACAACTATGAGGATTGTGAGATCCCAAACTACTTAACGATAATTCTTAGTACAGTAAATTATATTTAGAGATGCGGGTGCAAAAAAAAGTATATATTTATATTTAGTGGAGCCATTTCTATATTTAAGACAGTCATCTATGACATTTGTTTTGGCACATATTCTAAATATTTGTTGTGTGAACCGTGCGATTCATTTTTTTTTTTGTGATTCCGCTCAATCGTGTCAAATCTCTTATTTGTATTTTTTTTACAGGAACATGTTTTTTGCTCAATTCAAAAAGAAATTTGTGCGACTAATTTGATGATTTGCTTTTTTTATGAACAATTAAAAAAACAGAACTTATCCATTAAAAATCCACATCTTTCGCATCCCAAAAACTCAATAATCGCACGAATAACATATAATTAGAACAAAAATAAGCCCCGTATGTATAGACATTTGACAGTATTTTTATGGAAGTGTGTACATGCGCGGTCCATGTCTGAAAAAAAAGTTTTAGCGCAATATATAACATGAATATGACAATATTTGATGAAGTCGCATTTTTTTCATAGCCGATCCATGTTATAGACATGGTTGTGTTGAACCACGTTGTGGTTCAATAGTGTGTTAAATTAAGTTTAGTCAAAGTGGTGATTTTATATATATATACACGTGTGAAGCTGTACTAGTTATAACGTCCCGTGCAGCAGAGGCTTACACATTAATCATAAATTATATTTAAAAAAATACTATTCATTATACGTGCCATAGGATTTTTTACGTGGTTAATGTTTGTAATGTTCCTTGTTGGAGACAACTAATGATTATGCACCGTGAGTTTACAAAAAAAATATGCATTATATTTATATATGTGTGTGTTTTAAAACCCGGTCTTGACCCGATCGGCTTATAACCGTGAACTTGGTCGGGGTAATCGGAAGCGGATGTTGCGGACAAAACCCGGTTGAACCGTAACCCGGTGGCCCGATCGGGTTAATTAAAAAACTGTGTTAAAACATTGATTAATTCGATTAATATTTTGTAAAGACTTTGTTGGATGAAAGATTAACTTTGTTTAACACACATGAGTGTTGATGTTGATGTTGTTCAAATTTACTAATTAATATCATGTTGTACACAATATGTGAGTTTAATATATTTTTTGTAATAGTCTTTTATAAATTTTAAATATATTTTATATATGTTGTATTTTTAAAGTATAAAGTTTAGAATGTATAAAGTCTAAGGGGCTATTTGTTTATTTTTTAAAGTTATTAAAAAATATGGAAAATTATATTTTTCAAATAAGTCCATATGATTTATTTAAAATTCAACCACTAAAGTTTTATCAATTACTTCCTCTTTTTTTAAGTTTTTGTTTTTCACAAATTTGACACCTATATTTTTATGTCTTTTTTTTCATCAGATTTCTCCACCAAATTTTTCTAATTTTGACCAAATTGATTCAAATTTGACTTTTTATCGACCAATCAAATCGCATGATTTTACCTATGTGGCAAAATCAAGCTTTTTGATTCATAAGATTTAATTCGATAGAAAACTCCGAAATGATGTAATTCTTTTATTATATAAAAGATGGGCGTGCTAACTACTATATAAAGAATCATGATAACTCTGTGTGATGTGAAACAGTAGCATTGATCACTTAAATCAAATGAACATAAACATACAACATTACAACAACAATAAATTAAACTATATGGATGCATTTTTTACTTTTCGATCTCTATCACTACTCGCCGTCTCACATCATCAGTCTTCGTCTCTGTTGGAATATAGTAGTTGGATCCGCGTGTTATACGACTAGAAGTGTGTGAGCTTATTGGGGGCACACACGTTAAGACACATAGAATACATTTATTCTTAAATATATTTCACGAATATATTTAAATAGTCGTTATGGTTTATTACTAACTTAACGGTTATTTAAATATGTAACTGAAGGGACTTAAATTGACAAAACCCAAACCCAAAGGGGTGCTTGGTTGTAGCTGGCCCCTATGGCTTTTTAGAGGGGGTGTTTGTGTCGATTTAGAATTGAGGAGGTAGAGGAACTGGAATAAGGAATGAATTATGTTTCCTTGTTCACCAAGGACTAGGTTTTTGGTGCCTATATAAACACCCTCACCCTAGCTCATTATTCATTGATCCAAATCCCTAAAAACCTAAATTGATTTTCGGTTTCCCCTCTCCAAAAATCCTAACCAATTTATAAACCTTTCTTTAAAGGTTTTTTGTTCTCTTTTCTTTCCTTGGCAATATCAGTAAAAACCCTTCAAAGGGTTTTCGGTGTGATTTGTTCTCCATGAGTTCGACAACAAATAAACCTTCCCAAGGATCTTCGGTTTCTAATTCTCCTAGCTAGACAAAGTTAGAACCCTAACAAGGGTTTTTGTTTTCTTGAATTTCGGTTGTACCGAATTTGACATAACCCTAATTAGGGTTTATCGATTTTGGTTCAAACTCAAAAGATTTGGTTGTTGATTTTTGATGAAGAACAACAAGGGTTTGTTTGAGAGCTTCGATTCAAGAAAGGTGTAACACTCGGTGTTCGTGAGACGTGAAGTAAAGACTAGCATCTTGGTGTATTTGTTTAACGTTTTGTGTGAGCAACCGTAGAGGTGATAACTTAATCACTAAGTTTCAAGATCAAGATTCTCGTTTATTGACTTTAGTCATTAAACATAACGGTTAGTTTTTCTTACCTTATTTGTGTGTTAATCATAGTCATCAAACTAGTTCCATCCGTTGTGTACTCATAGTAAATGGTTTACTAGTCATTAAATCCCAACAGTGGCATCACGAGCCAGGTTTGTTTGTTGTTATGGGTTACACACTTATAAAACACGCTAGAACTGCATGAGAAACCGTTATTTATTATTTTAATTGAAAATTATGGCAACAATATGCAATTCTTGCCATAAAGAATAAATAAAAACCTAGAATCTTGCTCAAATGCTAGTTAATGGATTGAATAAAATAGAATTAAAATTAATAGTTAATTGAGAGTGTTAAGTCTTCTATTCTCTTTATTATCCCGGCCTTAAGACTCACACAATTATGTTATATGATGGATGTGGCGATCTAGGTACTTTAGCAGAAAACCTAGTGAGAGTTTTTTGGTTCTTCGTTTAGGGAAGACTCTTGTGAGACATCGGGGCATTATGTGATTTACTGCTTTCTGGATAGAGTCTGTCTTCACCTCATCCTCACTTTCTGTCTGTTTATATACTTATGTGTTTATACTCCTTGTGACTTATATGACTATATGCAAAAGATTTTTTGAAACTCTAAACCGACTAATACTCAAAGAGAAACTTTGTTTAAATTTGTCTGTGTAACTACACACATAATTAATATACTCCTAGTGACTTTTATGTGTTATTTGTAAAACTTGGTTTTGACAAATAAATACGGACATTAAACTATGAAACTTGTTTTCTTGGAGAGTTAAAAGTTTTTCTTAAATACATCATTAAGTCAATCATCATATCTGCTCACCCATTTGAACAAACTATAAGAGAGGTATAAGGTGGGATTTTCCCAAAAGAAGTCGGGTTTTTAATAAGCTTCGCGTTGACCCGTTTCTCCGCTTCTTTGTGCGTTCAAATGGAGCTACCGAGAACATTTGACTAAGATGATGTGAAGATTAAAAGTTAACAAAACATTTTCTTAACTTGTGCTACAAAGATGTTGTGCATGCTTCTTTGTACACGATTTTGTCACATATTTTACAAAATTTATGTGTATACCCTTATGTGTAATTTTAAGTCTATGCCAACCAAAGTTAGAACACGTGCAGTTGGTTTGAGCTCTTTGGTCAGACCTTAAGGCCTTTCCAACCTATGGCAAAAAATTTCTACAGGTCAGATGTATGTCAATTTTTGCTTGTTCTTTTTTGGTGGACTTAAATCGAGTATGCTTGGTCAAACCTTGGACCTGAGGCATAAGATGAGACAAATCATGTACATGACATTACTATGTGAGTTATCAAGGTCATGTGTCTCATAAAACTAAGAGTTGCATATATATGCAATTAACGCTCAGCGTTTACCTCTTACCCTACTTGTTTACATGTTGGTCAGACCTCCGGTAATAAGTGGAAGATCAAGTTGGATCTTAGTCTTATTAGTAATTAATAGGGTAGTTAATTCTTTTAAGAATTTAATTATTGAAAATACTAAATTGAACTTTCTATGTTCTGATTAATTGTGTTATTGCAACATAATTCGTAAATAAAAGTTTGTTTTCTCAAGAAGACAAACATAGTCTCTTTTATGGTAAAAAGAATGAGACTTACTCATATCTCTTCTCATTGGTTGACAAGAATAAGATAGTGTTATAATTGAATTTTTTCTAATTATATTTAAACTCACTTTCAATCTTTCATTACCCTTTTTCGGTTTTGAAATCTTTAAAAATGAAATATTTGTGTAACTAGAGAACATTGTGTCTATAGCTACCAAATAATGACATTTTGCACTTGTCACGATGTATGAGTTTAAACTGCAAATGAGTAAAGAAAATTGCTAGCTAGTCTTCTAGGTAAATTTTCTTGGACTTGATTCATTCCTTATAGTGCTAAACACCCTTGTGGCTAGGCAGACCGATTAAGGAGGAATTGCATGCTAAAAATTTAAGTTAATGAAAGCATGGATGGCTAGTCCCTCATCTACATAAGTAGAACTTCATATACTCAATTCAATACCTAAGTACATTGCTACTTGTAGGCATTATAAGTGAGTAGGAAAGTAAATAAATTGTTATTTGCTTTCTACTGGTGATGTAACACTTACAATGTTAACAAATCCAGTGGGAGCTTTGCGTTTTACTAACTGAAAAGACATTCATGTGAGGTTGTCAAATTCAGTGGGAGCTACAAGATTTATTTCTTTGTTGGTTGCCCATATTATTTCTAGCTTGCTTTGAAATAATTCATTAATTTCCGAATATGAACAACTGTAGTTTAAGGAAAATTGCATTTTATTTTATAGATAACACGTTGTCTTTCCGATGTTGCTTTCCGAAACGTTATCTATAGAATAATAATCCACAATTCCTTATTAAAAATTATGGTTCGAAATCTACTTGAAATATCTATGACATAATCATATTGTTTATACAATCGAGTGCTTGTTGTATTGTTTTAAAGTAATGTTGTACCGTACACAAGTGGGAGAACTATTAAGTGTGTGCAAGGAACAACATATAACAATATGATTATTGGTTTCTCTTGACCGCAAGATAAGAAAGTTAATAAATCTACTAGGACTTAAGCATACAAGATGTTTGTTGCCTTATTACAATTAAATGTCAAGATATAATGTAAAGCTACTTCAACATTTTGACTACAGTCATTAGTTAAAATAATTATGGCTAATTATATAATCATGATTATGAAGTATAAAATTAACTTAAAATAACTATTGAACTCAAGAGTTTGCGTTTATAATTACTTTAGTTAGTATAATTATGCTTGCTTGTTAAGACATAATTATAAAGTCTTTGAATTTATCAATGACTCATAACATAAAGTAAGTAGTAAAATTGTTATGTATTCTTGTTAATACATAAACATGATGTCCTTGAATTATTCAAAGACTTGTAACGTATACTTGACATGTTCTGCTTTCCTGAAACAAATGAACATAGAGTTATTGTATTATTCAAAGATATATACGTTATAGCATGCACTTGTTTTTAAAATACTTTGTATTCAATTTGGATCAACCCACTTGGTAAGTATTTGATTCAAAGAGAATTAAGTTATCTAGGAAATTCTGATGGAGTCTCACAATTCTAATACTCATAGAATACCACATGATTATGGTATGTCTAATTCTTTGAAACAAACTATATTCATATTGTTTGATTTCATGATAACTTTAATTGCTCTACCTCCAAAATCGATCAAGGTTAGAATTTTACGTGTGTCATGTATACACTCAATAAAGTTCCAACCTAGAAGGTATTCAAGACATTATCTATTTGTGGATTGGGATGAATCCCATTATATCTTGATTAAAGTTCTGAAATTTGTTAATATCTTATGAAGCATATTATTAACAAGCTAGATATGAGAACTGTAAAATGTATTTTGTTGTCCCGTTTAAGAACAATTTATTGTTACTTAAATACTTAGTATTTAGAGAATTATCTCTAATTACAAAAGTAAATGGGAGCATCTAAAAATCTTGAAGATATTCAAGAACAAAATACATAACCTTCTGAATTCAATTGCTGATGTCATACAAAGGTTAAGCATGAAAATGTCATACCAAAGTATAATGTAACTCGCATTCATAAATTCGCAAGGATGCCTCATCAATAGAGTGATATTTTGCTATCAATGCTGAGGAATATAAGTTAGATGGTCATAGTAAACCTGCTAACTAATAAGATGAATTATCACATCTTGAATATGATAAATGTCTTAGAATTATGAATGAAAAAAATGCAGTTCTTAAAAAGGCAAACAATGTTTGAGCTTGATTGATCTTTTATCAAACAATTATACTGAAAGGTTATAATGAGTTTCTTTTGAAGAAAGGCTCATATGGACAAAATTGTATACATATTAATGCCTGACTGATGACAAGAGTTTTTAATCTTACTCAAGAAATTAACTGTGATTAAATCTTTCTTTTCTACACGCATTAATTATATAAAGATAACTAATTATCGTACATATCTTCTTGAATCTGAAACATTGAAAATTAAGGTTCATAACTCTTTCCTTAATGATTACCTTTGCGAGGACGGTGCGTAATAAAAAGGGTTATGCGTCTATATTTGGCAATTAAGTTTATAACTATTTCCTTTATGATTACTTATGCGAGGATGTAGTGTAATCAAAAGGTTTATGTGTAACACCCCCAAATTGGGTCGCAGCGGAATAAGGGTCCGGGGCGTGTTACTTCTCATATCAATAACACAAGATATATATAGAACGACCAAAAAGTCATTTGAAAAACGATACATTAGATTTAACAAAGTAATTGTTACATAAGCCCGAAGCTTAACTTGTTCACTTGATCAAAATACAAAG
>BQNB010123758.1:0-20044 GCA_026074375.1 Tanacetum coccineum
GAGAAGTTGTCTTCTAACGCTTTCAGTCTGTAATCAAAGCCAAACAACGAAGCAAAGTTAGGAAGATTTTGTAACGAGGAGCTTGTAGTAGTGGCCGGTGTCAGAATTGGTGGTTGTTGAGTTTGAATGACGAGAAGATACGGTGTTGGAGGGCGATTGATTTGTGCACTGAAGGATGGCTCCATGATGGCTATTACATGAGTATCAATTAGAGAGGTGGCTTCAGTATGTTGTCCAAAAATATCATCAACACCAGTATCTTGGTTTGGATTCAGCATGTTGGAGACGAATCCAGATGATACAGACGAGCTTTGTTGTTGACCATCAGGATTTACAGGAGTTAGGGTCACATGAGTGTCTTCATTTTCCTGGGTTGCTTGAACCTAGGGTAATATAACATCTGTCATTACATCATCTCTTCCATCAAGATCGGTATTGGTATCTTCGTAGCCGTTCATCCATCTTTGCTCACATTCAACATTCGTTCCTTCTACATCATTGTCACTATTTTCTTCATACAGATGATGAAATGATAGATTCATTCTTTCATCAGTATCCTCTTCATGGTTTTGATTTCATCATATGAGTTAGTGAGCTTTAGAGGTAAAAATCAGCACCATCATCATTGATTCAGTCTGTTCTTCCTTATCATCTTCTTGGAACTGTCTTATCAACGTAGTGTTCATCAGCATCTTGAACTGTCTTATCATCATCATGGTAATCATCTTTTCTTCATCATCCCGGTAGTTCCCCCATTAACGTCATTTTTACTGCATCTTCATCATTTCATCTTGCTCATCAGTTGTCATCATACTTGATTTCTCAAAGAGATATCTTCCTCTGAGTCATAATCAGGAGTATCGGGAACCCCTGGGTGTAAACACCAGGTTCATTCATCTGTACAGAACCAGAGCATGAGAGCTGTGTGTTTTTGACGGCTTCTTTTTGGGATATTTTGAGTTTGCTCATGCCTATGTCAGTCAGCCTCGAGATAGTCTCTAACTCTGCAAGTCTTCTGTTTTCCTTTCCCGACTTTTTTACTTGGGGGCAAGGGAGCTTCAGTTTAATCCAAGTTTCTCTAACAATCCAACCCACATCTCACTTATTGTTCTTGGTTGATCTTAAGATTTCTAGTATTCTACAATTGGTATCAGAGCTGCGGATGTCCTCGTTGGTTAATGTCACTGGCAAGATAGCCCCGTACAACTGAGTGGCTTCATTCCTTGATATAACATTGATTGTAGTGAACATTGGGTCATCTCTGGCATAGTGCCAATTGACCTTGTTTCTTCTAGGATTTGAAGGATCTTTTTCCATGACATAGTTGACGACTAACTTGGTGAACCGAGGATAGTACATCGCACTGCCCTTCTTCGTATTTTTGTTCTCAATCTTGAAAATGAAGTCCTCCCACAGAAGATATGCATAATCAACGTTCTTCTTATTGTACATACCCCACAAGATTTGAGCTTGAGAAAGACGGAGACTGTCATATGATGGTGTACCGCTGAGACATTTGTTGATTACAGCAGCAAATGATCTCCAGGGTTGATGCAGTTTATTGACATTAACGTCAGTGATCTTCCTTATATCTCCAGAATGACCAAGACTAGCTAGAAAGATGAGGATCTCCTTCTCAAGAGGTGGTTCTACAAACTTCTTATTACCGACTCTAGGGCAAATTTGAAGAATGTCCCTGAATTGCTCAAGACCGATGATGTGCTTCTTGTTATTCATCTTAAATCGGACAGATCGATTATGAACATAAGCAGAAGCCCAGAATTCCTGCATGTAGATCTCTGGAGCATCTGCAGTGACTTGGAAAGCCTTGTAGAAAGGAGTGAGCTTTAGCACATCGTAGACCACTTGAAGGGTTGCTTCCTTTGATGTGACATCCGAACTTAAGCGAAGATTACACTTTCCAATCTTAAGTCGGTCAGCAGGAGCCACCAATGCATCATCCAAAGCAATCTGATCCGCTATTGAGAGTGCCATGAGTCTGTTTAAGAAAGAGTGAGTGCAGTTTATAAGAAAAAAACACAATCATTCAATCATGAGAACCTTTATGACTTTTAGCACTTTTGAAGATCAATCTACTTAGATAGACGTATAGCGTGTAAGACAAAGGCACCTATCCTAACAATTAAGTCGAGTGTAGTTAACCTTGGTTTTGTCAAGCTTTTACAGTCTATTTGAAACTAAGAGATTTGTTGAATTTAATCTTAGTTAGAAAAAATTTGATCTTAAGTGTGTTATGTCAAAAAAATTGGTTAAGTGTTGATAACTTTACTCGTTCGGTCCTCAAAGAATAACACTCGTTTGGTCCTTAAAAAACAGCTAGATCGAGTTGCACTGAAATTACACTTGTTCGGTCCATGTACACAAGCACTCGTTCGGTCCTTGAATGCAATCACTCGTTCGATCCACATTAAGAGTCACTCGTTCGATCCTCACTAGGATCCACTCGTTCGATCCTCACATTTTAGACACTCGTTCGATTAATACTGCAATTCACTCGTTCGATCCACATATTTAGAGTCACTCGTTCGATCCTCACTAGGATCCACTCGTTCGATCCTCACATTTAGACACTCGTTCGATTCTTTCTAAGAAATACTCGTTCGATCCATAAATCCCTCGTTCGATCCTTACACTTAGACACTTGTTCGATTCTCGACACGTTATTCGTTCGATTCATATGATTTATACTCGAACGATTTCTTAAATTTGTGCAATATCGATTTTTAACTCTAAACTAGCATTTTCATTTAGCCATAACACTCTCATACACAAACATATCATCTTGTTACATTAGTTCGCACTTTTACACTAATTTTTTCGAACACAAAACTTTCAAGAACACATTTAAAACACAACAAATGATCAAGCTAAGATAACCTATACATTTATTAAGCCTAGTACTACAAAAGCCCTCAATCAATTTAACGTTTTCACCACATTTTGATTTGACGAACCCTAATTTTATAATTAGGGCTGCTACTATCAAGAGTGACGAAAATGCTCAATTCCTTTTGGGATTCGAGTTGATTAGGAGATGAAGAACGAGATTTAAGTTATACCTTAGATGAAATGGAGTGAGTGAACTTGATAGATGTGAGTCGAGTGGAAAGATGTTCGTGTGTGTGTTTTGAGTGTGTGTTTGAGTGTGTGTAGAGGTTGTAAACAGTGAAATGGGACGGGGTGAGGATTGGTATAGTGGTATCAATGATTCTTAACTTTGACACTTTTGGCCCTCCATGTTTACTCAACTTATTAATTTTGCCAATTAAGTTTTATAAGGTATATTCAAGTTAAACAACTAGCACACATAGTCCTAAATGTTTTATCTCTCATACCTATAGACATAATTTTAAGATTTCTCTTATTTTATTCCATTAGATGCACTGAAACGTACACTTTATGGAAATTTGAAGCACGGGTTGTTTATGATTGCAAATATCACAAGCCTGTTGCATGGTCATAAGTAGACATGCCGCGACGAATGAATTCCCGTTGAGAGGCCAGATTGCTTTTGAAAAATCTTGCCTTTAAGATTGATGACCGGTTGCTATCTGAAATAATAGGCAAGCCTTTGGCATGTTTTGAAAACATTTGTAACTCTGCTCGAACTTCATTACAGACTTGTATCATTGTTAAATGACATTTCTAAGACCGTAATTGTTATCGATTTAAGAAGACATGCATTGTAAAAACTTCTTTTGATTTTTTCTAATTTTTTAATTTGATTTTGTTTGTAAAAATTTATATAAAAGAAAATATTTTTGGTTTTTATGATTTTATAAAAAATAAAAAATAAAATGAAAATCTTTTTGTGTTTTTCTGATTTAAGTATTTACGTATTATACAGGATATTTGAATAGGTACCACCACTATTCATCAACTTCATCTGCCAATTGTTTCAGAGTATCCGGCGTAAAACTCCGCATTCCCAGCTTGTTGATAAGAAATTCAATTCTTTCTCGGCCAGAGCTTTAGTGAAGATGTCCGCCAATTGATATTCCGTATTGACAAAGTAAAGTTCGATCACACCCATTCTCAACATCGCTCCTGATGAATGAACCGGATGTCCTGCTTTGCTTGATTGGAATGTTGAACATTGTTGGCAGCATCAAGGCAATAGCGCTTTTGTTATCCAGTACATTGGAATTTATTGATATCAAAGCCATAGTCGTTTAAGTTGTGATCTATCCAAAGGACTGAGCACAACAACGGACAAAGCATTATATTAGTTTCCGTACTGGATATGCAGCGCTTTTTCTGCCTTTTAGACGACCAGCTTAGCAAGTTCTTATCACCAACGTTGTATACTGGGCCAGATGTTACTACGGCGTGTATCTTGACAACAGGCATGATCCGCATCTGCAAAATGCTATTAGTGCAAGGAAGAATCCTTCGGATACCAAAGACCCCGATGCACGGTTCCTTTTAGATACCGAAAGATCCTTTTTACTGCATTTAGGTGCTATTCCGCCGGCTAGGCCCGAGCTTTGATACCGTGCCCAAACATGGCATCTAGAAATTGTAGGTCAGGTCTACTGGCTGTAAGATAAAGGGGAGGGTGCCAATCATACCACGATAGTGTGATGGATCTACAGCTTTCCCTTCTTTATCCTCATCCAGTTTGGACTTCTCCACCATGGGAGTATCCACTGGGTCACAAGATTCATAGCCATATTTTTTAAGTGATTCAAGAGCATATTTAGATTGGTTTATGAAGATGCCTCTAGGACTTTGAGAAATTTGTAGTCCTAAGAAAAATGATATTTTTCCCATCTGACTCTTGAATTTTGAAAAACATATTTTTAGCAAATAGATAATACAATTCTGGAGTAGAGGCCAGCAAAGATTTAATCATTCGACCATAGATTTGTATCAGAATTAGTCGTTGCCTTCTCTACGGATGAACAGAGTAGGATCACTGAGATACTGTGGAGAGTCATTGGATATCAGGAATAGAAGACACAGATCTTACCACGCTCGTGGAGCTTGTTTCAACCATAAAGAGCTTTCTTATGCTTGTATACGTGGTTGGTTTGTCTGATATATAAAATCGTCCGGTAGCGCTATCTAAATGAATTTTAGGATGTGTGTGTTCAAAAATGCAGTCTTTCAGTCCATTTATGATGACATGTTCATGTGAGTAGCAAACGCAGAAAAATTCGTTAGACTCTAATCTTGCAACCGAGCGAAAGACTCTTCGAAATCGATACCCTCTTCTTGGCGATAACCACGAAGCGGGGGGGAAGGGAGGAAGGGTATGGTGACCCAACGAGCCTTATTTTTAGAATACCTCCTAACTCATCAAGTTTAACCTTTAGATCCAATAGAGAGATGACCAAATGCTTTGTCAGGAGGAGATACAAAGTCCCAACCTCCAGACTTAAAATTCATAAAGATCTCTTGCATAGCTTCAATCCTACAATGCTTGGGTTAATGCTTCTTTGTAGTTTGGGTTCGACTGATGTTAGGAAGGCATCATAGTAGCAGAATAAGGCTTGTTCATGAAGTTGGAGTCGTGTGGAAACTGGTCTGTCAAGAGCACCGATTATATTCTCAAGTGGGTGATCCTTCGTCCATTTGCTAGTGTGTTCAGAATGGTGACGGGATGACAATTGTTATGACTACGTCTGATGATTGATCTGAGAACTTCTGGAACTGGAATACCAAAGTACGGATCATTCCCATGTGTGCAACTTCAATATCATGTGTGTGTGTCTTCTTCAACTCATGAGAAATAATAGGATTTTTGAGTTTTTTGTGTTGTATGAGAATTACTTGGGTGATGGTGCATCTTGATCAACTGTAGTTGAGGAAGGTGAACAGTTAAACCGCATGTTCAGGTCAAACTGCTCACGGATAGGAGCAATGGACTTTGGTGCATGGAATCAACAGTAAGTGATTCATCAAACATTGGTTGAAATATACAAAATCCAGTCAGATTCTCGATGGTGGTACAAATGGTGTTGAAGGAGAAGGGTTTGGCCGAGTCCGACTGAGTGATACGAGTCATTTCTGAAGAGTGGGGTCCTGAATGATGTGTTCGTAGCCATCCGCAGTCAGCTCATCAAATAGAACGTGAATGGTTTCAATTATTCAATTTTTTTTTTTTTTTTTTTTTTTTTTATTTTTTTCCTTATAAGTCAAGCCAGACCTAAAAGTCAAAGAGGTAAAATAGTTATCTTAAAAATTCGAAAATTCTCGGATGTCACAAATGAAGCACGTGTGTTGACGAAAAGCCACTTCAAGATTGGAATCACAGAATTGTCCCACAGAAAATAGATTATGCCCAAGTCCTTCAACGTAATAAACCCTTGAGATAGTAACATTCCCAATCTGATAGTCTCCAAAACCCATTATCTTTGCAACTTGATCATTTCCGAATTTGACTGTACCCAAGAATTTACTGATGAAAATGGTGACCTGAGAGCGATCTCCGGTCATGTGCCGGAGCCAAACCGGAGTCCAAGTCCCAGAGGTACGTTGGGAAACCTGCGATCATTCAGAGAAGTAGATGGAATATATGGTTTTGTAGATCCCCTTGATTTATGGGTTCCTGTTTGTTAGCTGACATGGGTTTAAAAAACCTTGTTTTTGCTAACAGAGCTCAGCAATTTATTCTTCCTAGGTTTCCGTGAGTATACATTTAACCAAAGGTTAGGTGATTCAGAGTCTAAAACTGTGGTTTCTAGAAGGCACTTCTGTAGTAGTGTAATCCTAGTAAAGGGCACGATTTCATTTTTTTTTTTTTTTACAATAGTGAAGCTCGACCGTAGGTCTCCAAAATATATCCTACTGAGTGAACACCTTTCATGTGTTTCCAAATATCTTTTCTTAGGTTTATTTCTTTTTAGTTTGAGCACGAGTTTCTAACATTTCACATCATTAGAAACACACACATTTCAGAAGACATGCAAATCATTACTGTTAACCCAGAAGAATCAGAATCTCTTGTTTCTTGATCTCTGCCAACAGACGAGATCCAGTAACTTTAACAGTACCATTTCGTTTATTCAAACAGATTACGTTCTAAGGGTGAAGCCTTTACTTTATTCTTCGAATTACTACTTGGTGTTTGCAAGAAATCTATCATTCTTGGTATTGCCTGAAGGCATGTGATCCGCTAGGCACAGTAGAAAGTCTTATCCTGTAGACATGCAACACAGCTTGTTAGAAAACTTGTTTGAAGTCGAGATGGTTTTGTGTATTCTGTGGAGGTGAGTGGATTCCGGCAATCCTAACTTTCTTGTCGTTTTCCTCGGTTTGACTCAATTATTGAGAACCAATTGTTGCGCTAGGGATGATCTAATCTGTGTGAAAGCAAATCCTGAATAACTTGTATACTAAAGGGGGGCAGACTCTAAAAGTGGATCTTGAGGATAATTTGGCTTTTCATGTTAGACTATATCCCTAAGGACCAAAGCTTTCTTCTAGGTATGCTTAATATACGAGGAGAGAGCAGTCCGTTTGTTAAACAATTTGGGTGTGTTTGCGTTCCATGTTTATCCTTAGACACGTTTGGATCAACAGAAGTGGGTCTAGTCTCCTTGCTTATCTATGTTTTCCTTTAGTTTCCTTAACTCATTTTTTAGGTCTGCTATGAGCCAAACCTTGTTTGGATGTATTGCATTTATTAATCAGGAAATCTTGCCCAGGACTTTATATTGACTTGCTTGATTAACGCATCACATTGTTCTTTGGATTGACACGTTTTGGCTTATCGGAGTCATAAAGTTGCTTATAAGTCTGTTTCAAATGCTCATTCTCAGCAACACGTTTTGTCACTCTATGTTCTAATTCAATGTTAAGAGTCTCAATTTCATCCATGTCTATTTTGACTTTACTATCATCCACATTTCCGCTTAAGGACTTAATCTGCTCTTTCAACTTGACAATGACTGTGTCTTTCGCTTGAGACTGAGCTTTCAATTCACTTAATTCGAACAATTGAGTAAAACTCGGAGCATTTTGATTTAAAACACTGTTTTCTTGTTGAAAAATTTCGTGATTAAGTTGAGAATCAGCTTCCAAAGTGATGCAATGTTTTTCAAGAGTTGTAAAACACTTGCAAAGTTTATCGTAAGTTTCTTTATCAACAAAATCCTTTTTCTTGACAAGCTCAGTCTCGAGTTCGAGACACTTTTGACATTCAGTCACAGTTTCACCACTTGCATTCACAGACAAATTCACAACAGTCTTTACAATATCCTTATCAATGGCTTGTGCCAAGAGTCGTTCATTTTCACTCAAAACTTGATTCATTTTAACTTCGAAAGTTCTGGACTCCAAGCGATGTTGTTCGACAGCCTGTTCCATTTGATAAAAGACTTTTTGGACATCGGCAAGTTCTTCAACCAAGTATCGGTTGAAGTTATTGAAGATATCTTTTAAATTTTTTATAAACGGAATGATTTCATCTCGAAAACAAGCCTTTGTATGTTCAAACCCCCACGTGCCCTCAGTGATAGCTGTGGCAGTGGTTCTTTCTTTGACAACCTGATCAAAGCCAGTAAGATAGCGTTTAAGCTCTTTCAAGCTAGTATTCACCATACTTACTGTAGGAAGTTCTTTTGGAACCTCAACTATGACGGTTGTGGAAGAATGAGATGGGTCTAAAGCTGGGACCGAAGTCGCTTTCCAATAGGCATGTTCACTATATAAATCAGTTTGTCGAACAAATCGTTTGTAGTAATCGTTATTAAGAATGTTTATAAGTCTGTTTCAAATGCTCATTCTCAGTAACAAGTTTTGTCACTCTATGTTCCAATTCAATGTTAAGAGTCTCTATTTCATCCATGTCCATTTTGACTGAACTATCCTCCACATTTCCTTTTAAGGACTTAATTTGCTCTTTCAACTTGACAATGACTGTGTCTTTCGCTTGAGACTGAGCTTTCAATTCACTTAATTCGAACAACTGAGTAAAACTCGGAGCATTTTGATTTAAAACACTGTTTTCTTGTTGAAAAATTTCTTGATTAAGTTGAGAATCAACTTCCAAAGTGATGCAATGTTTTTCAAGAGTTGTAAAACTCTTGCAAAGTTTATCGTAAGTTTCTTTATCAACAAAATCCTTTTTCTTGACAAGCTCAGTCTCGAGTTCGAGACACTTTTGACATTCAGTCACAGTTTCACCACTTGCATTCACAGACAAATTCACAACAGTCTTTACAATATCCTTATCAATGGCTTGTGCCAAGAGTCGTTCATTTTCACTCAAAACTTGATTCATTTTAACTTCGAAAGTTCTGGACTCCAAGCGATGTTGTTCGACAGCCTGTTCCATTTGATAAAAGACTTTTTGGACATCGGCAAGTTCTTCAACCAAGTATTGGTTGAAGTTATTGAAGATATCTTTTAACCCTTTTATAAACGGAATGATTTCATCTCGAAAACACGCCTTTGTATGTTCAAACCCCCACGTGCCCTCAGTGATAGCTGTGGCAGTGGTTCTTTCTTTGACAACCTGATCAAAGCCAGTAAGATAGCGTTTAAGCTCTTTCAAGCTAGTATTCACCATACTTACTGTAGGAAGTTCTTTTGGAACCTCAACTATGACGGTTGTGGAAGAATGAGATGGGTCTAAAGCTGGGACCGAAGTCGCTTTCCAATAGGCATGTTCACTATATAAATCAGTTTGTCGAACAAATCGTTTGTAGTAATCGTTATTAAGAATGGCATAATTGATGGGTTTCGTGTTTACTCTATGTTTCTCAACCAATGGATCTTGTTCTTTCAAAAGCATTTTTGAACGACTCTCTGCACTAAGCTCTAATGTTTCGTCAGAATCAGGAATCACAATAGTATCCATTTTAAGAATGGTATTCCCGTCATACAGCTTTGGCTTTGACTCCCGAGCCTTCTTCAGATAGAAAGGAAGCTTGACCACCTGCTTGAGCTTGAACCAACAACACTTTATCGTTGAACCATGTCTCATCCCTTTTCCGCTTAGGCTTAGTGCACTGCTTTGCAATATGACCATCCCCTTTGCAATTGTAACAAATAACAGTCCGTGGTTTTCCCGTATTGCTACCACTTACACCAGATGTGTATTTTCTTGTTGTTCCAGCAGCATAAGAAGTGTGTCTCCCCTGTACAGGTTTCACTGTCACTTTTCCATCATAAATGGTAGCTTGTTGACGAGGGTTTGACGAAGTCCTTAGCTGGTTGTTGGTAGTAGGATATCGAGATGTGACAACAGCAGTCAAGACTGAATCAGGGATTTAATTTGCATCAATCAGGATCATCCCCCTTCTGGAACACTGGAAACAACTAGGCTGGAGTTTGGTTGGGAAAACTCAGGTTGTTGTGCTGATAGTGGGTTTGTGGGGATGCATATTCCAACTGTGGATTGATGGTTGTGTAGAATAAATCGTTGTGCCAATGTTGTCTCTATTATTTCGTTCCGGTGGAACGGTGGATTGATACATCATTTGTTAGGATAAGTAGTTGAAAGAGTTATTCGAGTGTTGATTGATGTTGATAATGTGTTAATGAACTGTTGAGTTTGATATGCGTGAAAATCTGATGTGAGACAGAGACTGTGGGTGATGGTGTAGTATGAGATTGATAAGCAGGCTGAGTTAAATGGTGAGTGCAACTAAGCAAGAGATCAGGGTTGCGTTCATGATCATCGATACTTCAAATTGCATGTCGTTCATGTTGTTGCAGATGAGCATGAAGTTGGATCAACGTTGGTTATGTGCTCTTTGCAAAGTCTTTAACCACGTTCCTATTTTCTTTCTTTTTTCCTTTGACCTATGCTGTGACCAAATTTGCTCCATTCCTCAGGAAGAGTGTTAAGAATTGGTGTTCACTCCATGAAACTGCTCCAAAGGCATCTTGTAAATGGTTCATTCATGAGTACAACAGAGTGAACCTCAAGTAATACTCATGCAACGTCTCTCTTTTCTTGTAACTTGATTACTTATCAAAATTGATCATACAGCTTGCAACTCACGTTCTTGTTTGGTTAATGATGTTCTTGCATCAAACAGTTGTAATCTTCTCACAAAGGAGCTTTGTACACGATGTTGACTCACTAAAGCATAGATTTCGGTTGGGTAGCCCCTTGGGAGAGAATTGATATTAATTGCTTTGATGTCGCCCATCTGCTTGAATGGGCTTCAGCTGGAGTTAGCTCACATATTCCTGTAGCTTGTTACTCCATCCTCAGTGATTGAAGGCCTTAACAAGTGGTCTCTTTTTCAACAGATGCAAGTATCATTTCTTCCATGTAGGTTATTTCATCATTATAAAGTTCCATTCTGCTTTTCCATGAATCATATAAAGTGTTTTTCCAGCATCGGTGGTTTGTTCGTCACCTACAGAGAGAAGTGATTTATCAGCAAGAGACGTCATGTGATATCGAAAGATTTACAATTTGATCGTTCGGTGGTAGAAAGAATTGTGGTTGATACCGTGATTATTGAGTCCTTGGATTAAAATTACGGGATTTTAAATTTTGACAAAACCGGGAAAGACAAGTGTTTTGTTTCACGGGATTTTACAAGTCAAAGAAAAATAATCCCGTATAATTTAAATTGAGTTTGTTTAAGTTTGAATTAAATTTTGCACTGGTTGTATCCCTCGTTCGAATGGCTAGTTCGAACCTTTCGTTCGAACGGCTAGTTCGATCCTTCTTCTTCATCGTTTTTATTTATCCATCTCACGTTCATCTTCGTTTTAGCCGTAACCGCTATTGTCACGATCCTCCTTCATTCTCCTACCCTTCTAAAGTCTGAGTTCCATTATTATCGAATAATTACTATTTTCTGTTATTTATCTACGTTTACCTAATACTTTATAACTCCTCCACTACAAAGCTAATTCAACCTAAGTGAACCGGCTTTTCGTCTTTAGTTCTCGATCCTTTCATCTTTCTTTTCTTTGTGTTTCCAAATACTGTTTTAGCTCCAGTAAGTATTCGAACGCCACTGGGCTTTATATTTT
Organism: Tanacetum coccineum; assembly: GCA_026074375.1. Classification (NCBI taxonomy): domain Eukaryota; kingdom Viridiplantae; phylum Streptophyta; class Magnoliopsida; order Asterales; family Asteraceae; genus Tanacetum; species Tanacetum coccineum. The sequence goes on from BQNB010123758.1 coordinate 11,971, forward strand.
CAGGTTGTGATCCTTCGTATTTCGAACCGTAGTTCGATATCACTAGAAGTCGCCTAGTTTTTTTTCGATCAACGAGAAGTCGCTAGTTCGATCAACCTAGAAGTCGCTAGTTCGATGATCTTGAAAATCGCTAGTTCGATGATTTTGGAAATCGCTAGTTCGATGATTTTGGAAATCGCTAGTTCGATCCTTCGTTCGATTGACTAGTTCGATCCCCTTGTTCGATCCCTCTAGTTCGATCTTAACTATTACGAAACACAACTTTTCAAAACTCAAAAAGACACGATTTTTAATGATTTTTTAGCAAAAAATTCTTGTACAACTAGTTATTACTAACCCTATAGGAAACAATAAAAATGAAACTTTAAGTTTTTTTTAAGCCAAAATTTTTTTTCACTAAATTGATCTTTGTAAAAGTTTTTGAACACAAATCAAACACAAAAATCTAAACACACCACTCATGGCTCTTGTACCCAATTGTAGAATACTTGTAATCTAATGAGAATCAAACCAAGAACAATAAGTGAGATGGTGGGTTGGTTCGTTAGAGAAGAAACTTGGATGGATTGGATGAATGTATTATGGAATGTGTGAAAACACAATGGAACAACCAACCCTCTCCATGACTAGAGAGGTGGATAACTACTACCATGTCAGGCCCAGGAGGCTGGAGTTGGGCCACCCGCATGTCGTTGGGGGGTTCTGGTCTCCTGTCTCCGTAGGATGGCTTGGGCGTATCGGACTTGTTAGCTATTTTTTCAGTTTTTTACTCTTTTATGATAATCTAAATAGACTATTCCCATATTATTTCCTAATCCTTCGAGCTAAGATTGTTACAACTTTGGAAAGTGACCGGACATTGTTTTGTTTTTTTTGTGTTCCAACAGCATTTAGTCCTTAGGATTGGTTTTAGAATTCATTTGTAGGTTTATGAGATCTGGCTTTAAGGTTTTTGAGGTTTAAAATTATTTTTAATCTAGTTAGTAAATGGAAGTTAGAATCTGTTAGCTTAAGTTCAAATTAATTAACATTTTAAGTTTAAGCCTGTTTAAGATGCCTTCATTGCTCATTTTGCAGTTAGTTTGATGTTTTTAAAAGTGTAGAAAACAAGTCTTGAGCCTGCACTTGTTGGTTTTAAGATTTGGATGCTTTGCTTGCAAACTGCATTAGCAGCATAAAAGGCCAAAAGGCCATCTTCTACCTTAAAGTTCAGACTTTTAAATTAGTTGTTAGGTCTTAATTTTTAGTATACTAGTAGATTTTAGACTAATCTTCATTTGTTTGAACTTATTTTAGTCTAAAAAGCTTAATTGGTAATATGTTTTTAGCTTACAAATTAGCAATTTGTCTTTTCAAAAACCAAAAGTTAACTCAGCACACTAGGTGTAATAAGCAGTTTTTAACTGACTTTTTCATTGGTAACTTGATTTTTAAACTTTGTTTTAAAAGCTGATTTAAATAGTCTTTTGGATTAGCTTTCTATAAATACAAGTCTCTTTGCCACAAGGATCCATTTGCTTATTTGAAATTAAGCTTAAAATTGCCTCTAGGGACTGTTTAGTTAACAGTTTTCATCAAGTGCTTATTTGAGAATTTTAGCTTATAGCTTTAGTTTTCTAGCTTAAATCTTGCTTAAAATTGTTAGTTAAGGTAGTTTTAAGTAGTTTGTAGCTTATTAGGTCCAGGATTTAGCTTATCAGTCTTTTTATAGAAAAACCAAAAACAAAGTTAAATAGCAAGTAGCTTTTTCATTGAGTCTTTTCATAGCTTATTTAGATTTCAAACTCCTTTTTTATTAAAGTTTTAGATAGAGCTTAGACTAAGCTTTCCATAGGTATAAGATAGATTTTCATAAGGTTCCAATAGAGTGCTTAAAAATAAGCTCAAAGTTACTAGTTTAGACTATTTGGTTTAGATTAAGTGCTTATTTGATTTCTAAGCTTATTGCTTTTAGTTCGTCGCTTATTTCAAGCTTATTAGGGTAGTTATAGATTGCTTATAGCTTATTAAATCTTAGTTTTAGTTTATCTTAGTTTTGAGTTTATTAAGTTTTCAAAAAAGTAAAAAAAATGGTTAAGTGTTTCTTGTATAGCTTTTAAGCTGTTTAATAGCTTATTAGTGATTTAGAAAAAAGTTGATTTCACAAAAGTAGCTTATTTTTACCTGCTTAATAACTTTGCTTTTTAGGTTTTAGCAAAAAAAAAGGGAAGAGGGGAAATTGTGGGTGAGCAGGGCTCGAACCCACAACCTCAACCTCCTAACCTTTCATAACACTAAACACACACCTCCAACCACTGCTCCTTGGGACTTTTCGTCTCAAGGTGGCATTTAAAAACCTTTTAAACCCTTTTTTTGAGTTTTAGTCTTAATAAGTACTTCGAGTGCTTATTTGACTTTTTCCGGTCTTATTCTAGTTTTTGCACTTTAGGAATTTCTTTATTTTTCCTGCATCTGCTTATATAAGCTATTTAAGAAAATTTTATGATTTTTAGCTTTTAAAGTTTTTTTATTATTTTGTGAATTACATTTTGTAAAAACTATAAACATCATAAAAAAAATAGAAAATATTCAAAAAAATAATCTTCTTTTTTATAAAATTTTCTTTTATCATAGTATAGGCTTTTTTTTTTTCACAACACATAGTCATCCAAACAAAATTTTTTTTTTTTATTCCACAAATAAAAAAAAACCCAAAATATTTTAAACAACACACATTTATAATTTTTACGTTTGAAATTTCTTTCGTAGGTTAATGTTTTGAAAGTTCACTTTTTAAGACGGGATTCGATTCCCGATCTCGTTTTATTCGTCTTTTTTTTAAGCTTTAACTACTCTCGTTTAAGAATTTTCTTAGCATTTTCTTTTTAAATAGTCATTTAGGAATAGAAAAAGTTTAGAAAATCATTTAGGGATTAATTGTAGTATTCTTGCTTATTTGTCACGTTTTCTTTAATTACCGTTATTTGTTTTAAATTGCTTAGTCGTTAATTTTTCTTGCTTGCTTTAATTGTTTTTAATTGTAGATTTAGAAAATTAATCCAAAAAGTTTGAACCAATTTAAGTCTTTGTCCAAATAACAAACGAGGTCCTATTTCATAAAGTCTTTGGGGAAAAACGACTCGTAAACACTTACCGGTTAAAGTGTAGTATTTTTGTTACTACCTTTGTCCTCAAGGGTAGTTTTGGGATTTTCTATACTTTGGATATTATTACGTATATATAACTATTTGCACTACACCAAGTTTTTGGCGCCGTTGCTGGGGATTTGTGATTAAGATTCCTTCGTTTGCATTTGTCGATCGTGATTTGGAGAACCTTTCGTCTTCGAAAGTTACGCTTTTGAAAAAAAAATCAAAAATACAAAAAAATTATAAAATATAAAAAGTAAAAAATATTTTTCTTTTCTTTTTAGTATATGTAGAAGTTAAATAAATACACAAATACAAAAATATTTGCTCTTCCGGATTTTTTGATTTTTATTTTGTTCTCTTAATTACTAAAATACACATCAATTTAATTCTCTTACTAGAGAATTTGTGAATATTCCATTAATAAGTTTCCGAACTTAAGATTAAAAATTTACCGTCTTGTGTCACTTACGAAAAAGGCGCACCTCTTTTGTGAAATAAGCTATTAGGAGGGTTGTTCCACGGAACTACGACCCGAAGGGACAAACGTTTTTAAGGAGATTCGCTCCCACTACGTCTCCCGTTTGCAAATTTTACTTAAGAGAGTTACCCTAAGTTTGTTGATTATTCGGTAAACAAAAATATTTTCTCATTTCTTTTATCATTTTTTTGTTTGTTTAGTGCATGCGCACTAGAAATTCCAATTTTCCAACTAATTCGAACGTACCATTCAGATGACGTCGAAATTAGAGGTCTGCTCCAAAAACATAGGGCGAACCCGAGGCTTTATTACTATCGTTGAAGTTTGCTCAAAGGCGGAACGTTACAATGGTAAGAGTTTAACTCCGTGCACCCACGGAAGGGTCAGGAGAAGCTATTCGTGTTTACTGTGGATTTTTTTAAAATATGCGGTTCATTTTGAGTTTTTAAAACGATTTTGTTATCAAGACTGCCCTTTTTCCTTTTTTTCCTACTTTTATTCAGCTCATTCTATCCATTCTTTAGTATAGTTCAAGCTAGTCCGTTTTCATACCAGTTAGAGAGGGAAATCCCACGCTCATATTAATAGTTTAAAAAGGATTACCTCGACTTTACGATTTAGAGATGTACCCTAACGATGTTATTAAGCTAATGATGTTTCCATATTCACTCGAGGGGAGCGCTAAAAGTTTGTTACGAGAGAAGATAGATCAAGAGAACCACCTAATTCGACTCTTGATTGGGAGGATTCACGTAACTTAACTTTATGAATCAATTTTTCCTCCCTCGATAAACCATCACTAAATGAATGAAATATTCGTTTTACACAAAAATTCGAGGAGAATTTTAGTGAAGCATAGGGATACATTCTAAGGAAATTGCTTAGAGCTTGTTCTCACCAGGATTTACGGAGTTATCTCAAGTTGATCCTTCTATAAACGGTTTAAACGGGATTGATCAAGGACTCCTTAAAATTCCGCAGCGGGTAGCAAACTTTGAGTAAGGACGGACTAGAGAAGCTTTAACTTAATTGAGAATAAATCAAAGTTCGTATTACATAACAACGAATGTTTCTAAGGATGAATACAACTTCTAGGGAAAGTGTTAGTAAAACGGATGAAAGAATTGATAAGCTTGCGGACCAACTTTCGACCTTAGTTGAAATTATTTCTAAAAATTTGTCACTCCTGCTCCGGTTAAAGCGGTTGAGGAAATTTGTGTTACTTGTAGTGGGCCTCATGCTTGGTACAATTGTCCTAATACCGATATCATCAGATCTAGTATTGTGAGGCCACGGTACTTACAATCAAAGTTAACCTCCAAACGTGTTAGTAACATAATAGGCACCACCGGTTTGGCTGGTACTGTGCGGGATGGTATTTGGCTTTTTTTTTGGTTTTGCTCCGGTGCAAAAAAAAAAAAAAATATCAAAAAAATGGTCAAAATTTTAGGTTTAAATCAAATCAAAGTCAAGGAAATAATTTTAATCAGGGAGGTAATTTTTATGGAAAATAGGTTTTCAAGCTCAAAACAATCATGCTTAAAATTTTCAAAATCAAGGATTTCAAAACCAACCTTTTCAAGTTCCTAATATCAAGTTTCAACGAAGAGTTATTTTCCAATGAGTTTTCAAGTTACAAGAGATATAATGATCAATGATAAAAAAAAATGCAAAATCAAATCAAACCGTTGAAAGGAGACTTTAAGATGAATTTCAAAAACGATGGAAGATAAAAAGCCGTCTTGATGAATCAACAAAATGTATTTCAAACTAACTTGCAAAATATGTTAAGTGGATTCTTTCAAAACCAAGCCTCAACTTTGAGTACTCTTCCAAGCAATACCATTCCAAACCCAAAGGGTGAGATGAAAGCAATCACTACTCAAAGTGGTGTTGCTTACGAGGGACCCTCGATTTTCTACTAATCCTTCTCTAAAATAGGTAGTTGGATATGTGAAAACGAGGACGGACAACGGTAATGAGCAAACTAATTTCCAGAAGTACCGCCTCACCTCATCCACCTTCGGTTAACCCCATTCCGATTCCGGAACTCGATGTTTCGAAGACTTTACCTTAGCCGAATATTCCGTATCCTTCGCGATGTAATGATCAAAAATCCCTTGACAAAGCTTTGAATCAAATGGAGAAGATATTCCAAATCTTTCAAGATTTACGCTCTCGAGAACGTTTTTTTGTCTTGTGGATGCTTTTAATTTCATGACAGCCCTCCCAAGGATTTGCTCCTACAATTAAGGTTATTGACTTTAGGAATAAGGAAAAGTGCTTTGAAACTAGCTAAAATACCGTTAAACGAGAATGCTCGGCGATGCTCCTCAAAAAGTTCTCGAAATGTAGGAGATCCGGCAAGTTTTTATTCTCATGTGCTTAATTTCCCAGGATATAGATATATGTCACGCCTTGGAGATCGCTTCTGGGTGCGAGCATAATCTTTTCCCTTTCTATTTGGAAAAAGTTATCCCTACTTGAACTTACACCAACTCGATGAATTTTGGTTAGCGGATCGATCATTTAAAAAAATTCATCCTAAATGACTTGTCGAAGATGTTTTTGTCAAATAGTTGGAGTTTTCACTTCCTACCAAATTTTGTTGTTCGTTGATTTTGAAGCGATCCTCGGGTTCCTCTCCTACTTGGGAGATCTTTTTGAGGGAACCGGACCGTTGCTTTAATTGATTGTATATGAAGGATTTGCTTATTTTTAAGGGTACGGGGGATGAACGATTAATGTTTAATGTCAATAAGCCATCCTTAGAAGCATGCAAAACGAGTCGATTTACATGAATTAATTTCATTGATCGTGTTTCATTGCTGAGGATAGGTTGGAGAAGTTTTAAGATTTAAAAAAAAATCAAAAATCATTTCTTTGAGTGGCAGTACCACTCCACTTTCTGATTCTTGTCCTAGTCTCACATCTTTTGAGACTAGTGATTCTTTTCTTGGGGAGTTCGCCAATGAACTCGCTCTTCTTGACCCATTTCCACCGGGAAATGAGGATGTTGATGTTGAAAAAGGGGGGGGGGCCCGAACTTAGAGAAATTGATATGTTGCGTAAACATGATTCCCCGTCACATAAATTTTTTTTTTTTTTTCTTCACTTACGATTTACGATTGATCCTAATCCCGAGAGGTTCACCGACGAACCTGCTCCAGTTTGCTTACCTCCACCGGGAGATGACGATGATGACGAATCATTTCTTAAGGAGGATCTTATTGTTCAAGAAGAAAATTTTCAAGTTTATTCAAACCCTCTTTTTGAATTTGATGACAATTACAACTCCAGTAACATTAATCCTCTTTTTAAAGAGATGTTAGAGGATGTCGAGAGCTAGGACTCAATTATTAATTTGATGAGCCAGTTTTACTTAACACACCTTTTTTCGATGAGGATGAGTGTTTCGATCCAGGAGGCGATAATGATGAGATCGATGCTTTTCTAGCTATCGAAATTTCTACGTATATTGAGGAAGGATATTATGACTCGGAGGGAGACGTATTCTATCTTGAGAAATTGCTTATTGATGGCACCTCCTTAACTATCTCCGAAGTGTTTTTCGATCATGAACCACAATGCTTTAAGGATGAACTTGATACTTTGGAAAATATGGTTATAATTTTTGATCCCGGGATCTGGGAGGAAACTTTTTCTCTATTGACTATCTCAAACCAACCCCTCTTTTTATGTATCAATAAGTAAATATAAATATAAATACACAACAAAGGATCAGAATTACGCGAGATCAAGAAAACCGGAAGCAGTATAGGGTGTCTCCGGGTCGTTATGTCCCAACGAGGCTGAAATGGAATATCGCAAGACGATTGATGATTTGTGTTTGAATGTCACAAGGAATGATTGGGCACTAAAACTGATAAAAATAAGCAAAAGCACATAAATATAAGCAAAGAAAATAAGCTAGGACAAGAATAAAAGCTAGGAATGGCAAAAACACTTAAAACTTTTACACTAAGGCACAAATAAGCTCAAATAAACTTAAGACAAGTTAAATAAGCTAAACTAACTCTAAATAAGCAAATGCAAAAAGCAATTAAGCTAAATTAAACAAGATAAACATAACAGTACTAACAACAGTACTAACAGTTTTAACTACCAGTACTAACTTTGAGTTAGTACTGCTAGGGTAAATGTTAGTGCTGTTAGCTTAAGTTAGTACTGCTAGGCTTATAAAACACAAAGAAGCAAGAAATAAGCAAATAAACTAAAACAGATAATTAACTGTCCCTAATAAGCACTTAGTAAAAGGAATAAGCAACTAGAATAAACTAAAATGACAAATAAGCTAAAAAACTACAAACTGATAAACTATTGAGAAATCTTTAAAAAGGAAAAGAAACTTAAATAAGCAAACAGCAAAGGAAAATGGTTTAATTCACTTTAAAAAGCTAAGGAAATCTTAAACAAGCTGAAATAATAAGCTGATAAGGTAAAA
>BQNB010123759.1:0-12091 GCA_026074375.1 Tanacetum coccineum
AGTAACTTGTTTAGTTGCAAAGGCAACAAATGATGAAGTTGTTTTATGGCACAGAAGATTGGGGCATGTAAATCTCAAGAACATTAACAAGTTGGTTCAAGGCAATCTGGTTAGAGGTTTCTCACCAAAGGTTTCTCACCTACATGCTGTTAAAAGGATATTTAGGTACCTCAAACATCAACCACAATTGGGTTTATGGTATCCTAAAGACTCTCCTTTTCACTTAGAAGCTTTTTCAGACAGTGACTATGCTGGGGACAATCATGATAGACGATCAACTTCAGGAGGATGTCAATATCTTGGAAGAAGACTGGTCTCTTGGCAATGCAAGAAACAAACAATTGTGGCTATATCATCTACAGAGGCAGAATATGTAGCAGCTGCAAGCTGTTGTGCTCAGGTACTTTGGATGCAAAATCAACTGCTCGATTATGGATTTAACTTCATGAACACTGAAATCCATATAGACAATGAGAGTACCATATGCATTGTGAGGAATCCTGTTCTTCACTCAAAGACTAAGCATATTCAGATTCGACATCACTTTATCCGAGATTGTTATGAGCAGAGGCTCATTAATGTGGTCAAGGTTCATACTGATGACAATGTAGCAGATTTACTCACCAAAGGCTTTGACTTGGCGAGATTTAACTTTTTGGTGGTAACTATTGGTATGATGAACCCATAGCTACGTTTGAGGGGAGGATCACATGTAAAGTACTGGTGTTCAAATGAAGTACTGTTCTGGTTAGAAAGAATCTTTGGAAGCATTATTGTTATGCTTAAGGGGAGGATATGAATGATTGTTCCGAGTTTTAATGATTTGAAGAGATATTTTGAAAAATTGCAGGGTTGTGTTTGACTAATTTGAGTTGGAAAGCTTTTTAGGTTGAAAGTACTGCTTAGACAACTCAAAGTACTGCTCGTCTTAGAAAGTACTGCTTAGACAACTAAGTACTGTTCTAACGTTCGGTCAACGGTCAAACGTACGTCTTTGAGATAAAAATGCATTTACAACGGTAACTTTCTTAGTTATCCAACGCAACCTATAAATGCTCAACTGAATTGCATTTTTCTCTCATTTTATCTCTTTTCATTCACAAATTTTTAATTACAACCTCCGACGCACATCAATTTCATATCCAATGGCCAATATTCGCACTTGTAACAAACATAACATGATTGCTTGTGTGGCGAAGACTGAACATAATGCTGATTTTCATCAAATCATTGATTATCTTGCTGGCTGCTCAATTAACTACTCTTTGTTAGTTGATCCTGATCTCATTGGTCCGTGGCTTCAACAATTTTGGGCTACAGCTTCTCTAAGAGTAATTAATGAAGTGCCTCATATTCGCGCAATGGTAGCTGGAAAAAGGATTTTGATTTCTGAGGAAACCATTCGGGCTGATCTACTATTCGATGATGCAGATGGTGTTGATTGTTTTCCAAAGCAGGTTATTTGGGACTCGCTCAGAGACATAGGCTATGAGGGTAATTTAGCACAACTTACTTTATATTGGCTACGAGGGTAACTTAGCACAACTCACTTTCTCTAAACCTCTATTTAGCCCACAGTGGAAGTATTTAGTTCATGTCTTACTCCACTGTTTAAGTCCTAAGAGCACTTCATCATGGGAACAATTATGGGAACAACCCATTGCCTCTACTGCTCTTGTAGTTCCCAGCCACAAAACCAACAGTTTAATTTCTCCTTGATGATTCTAACTGGGATGCTAGGACATATTTCAAATGGTACACCTTTTCTTATGTATCCTAGGTTCGTTCAATTGTTTTTGAACAAGCAGTTAGAGGGAGTAGACAGACCTCAGGACTTTATACCATCCGTTTCACTTCCTTCTAAGGTGTTTTTTAACCTTCATGAGGAACACAGTCCTAATAAGTTCTCGTGTAGGATACACCTTTGACTCCAACTATGTTAGAAGGTATGTAACAGCATTGGCACGGAGGAAGACACATAGTACTAGTCCTTCATGTCTATGTGTCTGCAAGTTCTGCAAGGGATGCTCAAGGCACTCCAACTCAGAGTGCTGCTCATTCTAACGTACTGCTTCAGTACAAGGTACTGCTTCCTTCCATGGTACTGATACACTGCATGATTCTGATGCAGTTCAAGGTACTGATACCTTACAAGGTACTGCTGCATATCAAGGTACTGCTTCTATTCCTAAATCTCCCAATGATTATACTCCCACAGATGCGTCTCAAACATCTGGAGGAGATGAGGGACTTTTAGATATATATGCTTTGAACAGGGAAGTTAAGAGACTCAAGAGCAAAACCCCTTTCACCAAGCTAAACAATAATCAAGCCACAGCCAAGCACAAGAAACTGTCCAAATTCGTTCCAGCCAGTGGTCAAGCAATCATCTTTTGTGGGTAGCGAATCAAAAACCTTAAGAAGCGAAATCAAAAACTTAAGCAGCAAAAGAGACGAAGAAAGAGGCAAAAGAAGAAAGTGTCTTCAGTTAAATTGGGGAGGAATAAGGGTGAAGAAATTTTGTCTGAAGAGCACAATGTTCAAGAAGATGTTACAACACATCATAATGCTGATGATACTGCTGATCAAGATGCTGCTGTTACTTCTGATGTGGAAAGAAGAAGTGATGAGACTGAAGAAGTTAATATTGAGGAGAAAGAAGCTTCTAATGTAAAGAGTGGAGAAACAGAAGAACTGGATTTGGAGACAACTCAAAGTACTGCTAGACAGGGTACTATTACTCCAAGGATCCTAAATTTTGAGGAGGAAGCAGGACCTTCAAGCCCACTCCGTCCAATTCAAGTTATGGACTCTGAAGAACAACTTAAAGCTGCTGAAGTTCTTGTTTCTATTTCTAGACCAAGAGGTTTGAGCATTCCTGGTCCCATACAATCTCAACCTCAACAGCCAACTCAAGGTACTGATACTCAACGTACTGACCCTAAAGATAAAGGCAAAGGGATACTGGTTGAAGAACCTAAAAAGAAGAAAATGACTCTTCAACAAATCAGAGCCTTGGAAACGACAAATGATGAGGAGGTTGCTAGAAAAATTCAAGCTGAGTGGGATGCAGAAGAAGAAAGAAAGAGGTTTGAAGAATTGAAGAAAACAAAGCCAAAGACTACTTTAAGGAAACCTACTTCTCTTGCTCAAGAAAGAAATCAAATGATGAGTTTCTTAAAAGGTCAAGGATACAAAAATTTGCAAAAACTTAAGTATCCACAGATGAAGGAATTGTATGACAAAGTTCAAGAATCTATTAAAGACTCCTTCAAAGACTTTATTCCAATGGACTCAGAGAAAGAAAGGGAGATGTTGAAGGAAAGAGAATCAAAAAGACTCTTAAGGAAAAGAAAAGCTACAATTTCTGAAGAACAGCCATCAAAGAAGCCTAAGCTGAGAGCAGAAACAATTGATGAGCTTAGAAACTATCTTAGGGTTGTAGATTTTGAAAAGAATGCACAAGATAGAGAGTCACTAGAAGGAATCTCCATGATTACAGAGCTCCAGGTTATTGATTCACCTGATGGAGAGTATCTCATCATTCACAGAGCAAATAATCACTTCAGGGCCTTTGATACTTTATGGGAGATACTGCATATCTTAGATAGACAGGATTTGTATCACCTATATCGAGTTGTTCAAGACTATTATGAGCACATTCCTCCAACCGGCTTAGGTTTGATACTTCTAGGTGATCTAACCATTATTTGGGAGACGGCTGAATCAAGTGATGATGACTTCTGGAAGAATCAAGAAGATTGGGAAATCATAAGATGGAGGTTTCATGAATCTTCAGGAGTGCATACACTAGAGTTAGAAGATGGTACTATGATTCACATGCTGGCTGAAAGAAGATATCCTCTATCAAGAGAGTTGATGATAAGGATGCTAGATCATGGCATGGAAGTTGAAGATGAGACTGAGACAGCCATTACTTTGATACATCTGTTCATCTTGTGGACAACTGAAGATGGTGACAATTCTTAAACAACTGGTATGATTTATCAAAATTTTCTTTATATATATATATATCTTACTTTGATAAACAGACTTAACTGTGAACAAAGCAGTACTTTGTTTAAAGTACTGCTAGTTTAAAACAAACAGTACCTTGATGAAAGTACTGCTAGGTAAAAAGTTGTTTTTGAAATGTTGTGAAGATTTGAGTGTGCAAAAAGTTTTAAGGCACAGATATTTGAATATCAAACTGTTTTAAGGGATTGAGTGTTGGTTAACCACCACACAGCAAATGGTATTCAATTCACCATGTCTTACAAACATAAGAATTGACTAGTCCAAATCAAACAGTTTTGGTAAAGACATCTCAAATCTGTTGATGGTTGACAATTTACCAAAAATTGTATGGTGATCAATACACCATGGTATTACACTGAATTATTGGCTACTCCAAAGCAAACGGCTTTTTGGTAAAGAGAACTCAAATCCGTTGATAGCTTTAATAGTTTGCTCAAAACTATATGGTCCTCAACTCACCAATGTTTTATTACTGAGAGTTGACTAGTCCTGAGCAAACGGCTACAGGTAAAGACTAATCAAATCCGTTTATGGTTGTAATGACTTACCAAAAGTCATATAGTACTCAACACACTATGATTCATGTTCTGAGTGTTGAAGTGATTTTCAGTTCATCATGGATTATTACCTTTTCTAGGTACCAAAGAACTGACTAGCCCAAGAGTGAATGGCTACTTGGTAAAGGCTCATCAAATCCATTCATGTTGCTGAAAAGACATGTTGCTGAGAAGAACAATCTGTTTGAGGCAAAGACAAAGATTTTTGAAGAAATGTGTATGTTCAAGATAAGAGGTTTCATTTCAAGATGCTCAAACAGATTGTGTACAAGATACTGCTCAAAGGATGAAGCTTAAAAGATTGAAGGCAAGTACTGCTTAAATGACAAGACAGACTGATGCTGAACAAAGAAGACCAACTATCAAGAAACTTGAAGTCAAGCAAGTAGAATTCAAGTTAGGGGAGGATTGTTGGGAAATACAAGTCAAAAGGTCAAAGTTCTGCCACGAAAAAGTCAAAGTACTGCTAAATGAAAGATCAAAGTACTGCTAAGTAGAAAGTCAAGGTACTGCCAGTCAAAGATCGAAGTACTGCCGTGGATATAGGAACTATAAAGTTTAAACGGTTGTTTTAGCATTTATCTTGTAACAGTTATTAGTGATAAGTATCAATTAGTGTTTATGATATACAAGGACTGTACATCTACTAGAGGTTATCCTTATGTTTATAAAAGGATCTCTAGGAAGATATTAGAATATAGAACAAACATAGAAAAACACGAAGTTAAGATTTATTAGTATTGTATTAGGGATCTGCAATTTAGGCAGATTCAAAAGGTTTATAAAAGAAATCGTTTGAGAAACTACTGTGTGTTCTTCATAAGTACTGCCAACTAGATTCCGCATAGTTGACAGTATATCAGTGTTTCATTAAGGAATATCGATCCTACAGCCGTCATCGGGTGTGAAGCTTCCTGGGGGAGCTGTTAGTAGAGACGCAGATTTTATTAGTGGGTTGGCTATGAGGAGAGCCGCAAATGCTGTTGATTTGATGGGTCTTCTGTCGCAGTTACATGACCCGCGGAGTGAGTTCATTTTGCTTCGATCATGTATGGGTATTGCCAAACTCTTTTTCGGTTTAAGGACTTGTCAACATGTACACATGGATGAGGTAGCCTTGTTTTTTTACAAAGGTTTGCGTGGGTTAATTGAGAATATAGTGGTTTGTGGTGGACCATTCTTTGGAGACTTATAGTGGCGAATTGCTTCTTTACATATTCGATTTGGTGGTTTAGGTTTGTACTCGGCAAAATTGGTTTCCTCCTATGCTTTTGTAGCCTCGAGGGCCTAATATTGGGTGCTACAAGACCACATCTTACGTGATAGTGGCATATGTGGTATGGATGATGATTATGTTTTTGCTTTGGCTTGTCTTCATGATATGATTCCAAGCTTTAATTTTAGCGGTTTCACTAATAAGGACATTGTCCCCTTTAAAGCCCAACAAACACTAGCGAATGTCCTTTTTAGCAAAATGGTCAAGGATATGGAAGTTCACTTTGACATGACTATGAGACAAAATGCAGTTTTTGAGTGTCTACGCGCACCACATGCTCGGGATTTTCTACTAGCTATCCCCATAGACGGGCTTGGTCAACATATGTCACCAGTGGAATATCGCACTATCCTTAAGTCATGATTCCATTATTCCCGGTTGATGCAATATGCCCTGTTTGTCGCAAGGCATGTTTTGATTCCTTTGGGGAACATGCGGTTCATTGTAAAGAGCTCCCGAGATTTAAATACCGACACGATATGGTTAGGGACGTCCTTTTGACATATGTAGGCGTGTTGGGATCTCCTCCAAGAAAGAAGCACCTGTGAACTTTTTAACTGATCCATCGGATGGAAGATCTACACTTAGACCGGCTGACGTTTTGGTTTTTGGTTGGGTTGGAGGGAAACATGCGTATGTGGATTTGACCGCGGTTTCTCCTCTCGTAGGGTTAAGTAGTAGGGGTTTTACAGCGGGTCAGACTGCTTTGAAAGCCGCCTCGAGCAAAGTGACAAAACACGAGAAAACATGCATTGAAAATCAACATGTATTTATTTCCTTTGCGTTTGATACATTTGGTTTCCTTGCACCGGAGGCGGTGGAGCTACTCAGTCGAGTTCAACGGGTTATGCACAGCAATGTTATGACACCTAGATCCACGAATGTGGTTTTTAAACGTATTGGCTTTGCAATCCAAAAAGGGCTAGCGGCGCAGCTTGTTGCCCGCTTGCCTTCCACCACTATGTAAATCCAATTATATAAGAAGTATATATAACTAAATGAGCTTCAATGATGATGATGGTATAGTTTTGAGGTAAAAAAAATAACAAAATGTTAATTTTCTTAAACATTCCATAAACATTGATATAGTTTTTTTATAACATATAATATAATATCAAAAAGACTATTAAGAAAATAACATGATCGTAGGATTTTATAATTTCAATCCGATTTTACGATCTGAATCTTGCAATTAAAAAACAATCATTAGTGGGATTGCGATCTTGAAAACATTAATTATTATTAAAAATACAAACAATTATTACATTATTAAGCAATTTAAACATGGCTGCTCTTAGGTCCATAGTTGTTAAGATCCTGATCCTGATCCTGATCTTAGGATCTTACGACTTTACAATACTGTAAAGCAAAAATGATACGGATCTTACATAAGATCTTTGCAAGCTTAAAATCTTATATCATCTCAATCTTTACCATAAGATCTTAAGATCTAAACGATCTAATTTTATTTTTCTCGAACCACAAAGGCACAAACTAAAAAACTACAAGTTTATGGATTGTGTTTTGTACAATTTAAGAAGAAATGTTAATCTTTTAAAACATTTTATAATCAAAATTTCTGACAACATTTGTATGCAATATTCATATAATTTTTTGTGTATGAAATATAATAATATGTAGATTTGATTAAGAAAATTACATTATAGTAATATCTTAATATCCAGGTCTGATTTTCGATCTTAATCTTGTAAAGACAAAAATAATCGTGAGTAACATCCCGATCATAAAAAACTTGCTTAAAACTATGTTTAGAAATTTCTAATCTCCACTACTTTATAAAGCATTTAGCCAATTTCTAAAATTAGAAGTACTTAAAATTTTAAGTAAAAAAGATTACCTCTTATAGAAAGATTTATGTAATACTTGCACACATAAATGAAAGTTATTACTGAAACATAAATATCTTCAATTTTGAAACCTTGTAACAGCTTTCATAAAGCCTATTTATGAGCCCATTTCAAAACGTCATTGTAACAACCCTTCAAAACCAATATACAAAACTCCCTCTTTTTGAAAGATATACTCTCACTCCATTTATAACGCCACCCTCTACTGTAATTGCCACCATCGCCACAATCATCGCCATAAATTGGCGTTTTGGTTGGTAGTGCGGTGGTTCAGGTGGTTTTGGTACTGTTGGAGGCTGTTGGTTTGTGTTTGGTATGGTTGAATTTGTTATTGTTTCAGATATATTCGTATCTCTTGGATTTGTTGGTGGTTTCAGCCATTCGAACCTACCGGATATAAAAGACAATACACACAGTAAAACACAAACACCTCTCCTACCAAACCATTATCTGAAGCCACTTCACACTTTTCTTTCATTGTAAGTTTATACTCTAATTCAATCAATTGTAGTATTATGCAATCTTCCTTAAAAAGAAGATCAATTTATTTCATTGGATTTTGTTCAAATTGCTCAACCATCTCGACACACTTGAGTGAGAGTAGGTATACTATATTAAATTGTTTTTAGAGTTTATTCTTAGAAGGTTTATTATCTAATTGTCTCCAGCGTTTATTCTTGTTAATATAATTTTTTATTCAACATAGCCCGCAAGGAAATCCGATTAATAAGGATGGCGGTGTTGAAGAGGTACGTGTTAAGGTTGTTCATGTCATTAAAATACGACTAATGTAGTAGACAAGAACAATGGCCGAATTGTTGCAACTGATTCGACGGTTGAACATTCTATAAAGAATTCTATTAAGTGTGGTGGGACGTGCAATGCTAAGGCTGCGACTGTTGTGGGTGAGGTGTTTGTTATGCGACTTAAGGTTAAAGGTCTTGTATCTGGTCAAGAAAGAGGTATTCTTGTTAACGTTGACAAAGAGCTCGAGAAAAAGAACTTTGAAAACCGAACTAAAGTTTGGGCTGTTTTTACTTCGCTTAAGAATAATGAAGTCAAGCTTATTCGAGATGAGGATATTGACGCTTCACAATCAGGGTGAGAGCCGTTTGGTTTTAGTCATTTGGGTTGATTTTGGGTGTGTTTGGTTTACCTTATTTTGAATTGCTATTAGGCTGCTATTGGACATCGTATGAGCTCTGAGCTTATGGATTTTTTTAAATAAGCTTATAAGCGCTACAAATAAGCTAAACCAACACCTCATATATTTAGTCCATGACACACGACTCATTTGATAATGTTCGCTCGAGAAGCTCCGATATTATGGCCTCGTGTAGAATGTAGATCATCAAAAGTCAATGCAGTGAAACAAGTGTTGGTCAAATTAATTTTGGTACACTTATGTGTATAGTGAATATTTGGACTTCTTTTTGCTATGTTAAATTTCTGATCATAATTGGCTTGAAATGTCACATTTTTCCTTGTTATACATTATATACATATACTATAGGTGGAATAAAACGACGTAGTTTTATTCCACGTGCTACAGTGCTTGGCCTTTTGGGCTCCTAATTTGGGCCAGCCCATTTGGTTTTATTTATTATTTTATTTTTTTTGGTTTTTTGGTTTTTTTAGGCAATGTAAAAAAAATCGCTTGGCACAAAATAGAAAAAAAATTACAAAAATATTGGCTTATTTAGATAAAAAAATATCCGCGACATGAGGCCCAACACATAAGCCCATATAAAAAAAACAACTATTAAACATGAGACCGAAAAGATGTTCGAAGGAGTTTGGTACTCCATTTGGTGGTACGTTTGGATCTATCGAAACAAGCTCCTATTTGACGAGAGAAAACCTTCGAAGTCGATGCTTATTGATAATGTCATTGCTAGTTCTTTTTATTGGTGTAAGTATAGATCTAAAGCCTCGTTCGGATGGAACGAATGGCTCAAAAACCCCTATATTATTGTTTTGTAATCTAGCTCCTTGCTAGTTTTTGTTTCTAATAAAATCGCCGTTAAAAAAAACAGTTTAGGAACTAAAATAGTACGTAGTAATACTTTTCTATCGTTAAAGATTTATGCCCGAGTTGATAAAGTGTTTGTGACACCAAAGTGTAAGAGATCACAAGTTCAAATTCTGTTTGGCGCAAATCAAATTGAATTTGTCACACTAACTTTATAAAATGAATAAATATTTCGGTTTGAAATAATAGGCTTAAGCTGGTCACAGTAGTTGATCGACTTAGTTGGTCGCCTCACACCGGACTGAGTCGCCACCGCTGAAACCATTTCACTTGAATCGGTCACGATTTGTTATTGAGAGAACTAGGTCTCATGCTCGATTAACTTGTATGGTGGTTTGTGTGTATGTTTAATCTATACTTCTATACTTATACTTATCTATACTACTATATAAAGCATTTATAATGTGGGACCCACTAAAAATTAAGATAAGGAGGTACAATCTTGATCATCCATCTCATTTTAAGAAACCACATCATAAATTGACATGTGTCACATTTTGATTAAAAATTCACCTCTATTTTCAAATTGAAATATCTTTTTATCAATTTAATTTTATTATGATCTAATTTCATCATATTTTTTAAAATTTTATGCTCTTTCATTCAACATCCATTTTGATATATTTTTATAATTTTGATATATTTTTATAAATTTTTAGAATTTTTAAGATTTTTAGTGAGTTTATTTTAATATTGATTTAATTAATTTTTTACAACTTTAACTTTAATTCCTTTTGAAAAGATGTGATTAAATAAATAAATTGGTAGAGTAACTGGAGAAGTCTTTTAAAATGCGAAGTTAGGTATGTAAATATGGTGTTGGCGGAAAGCTACGGGAAACCCAAACAAACACATACAATGGACAACACGTATACATTCGAAGTGTTGTGAAACGAATTCACTTAGCGGGTAGAGAATTGCGGAGAGATTTAGGTCAAAAAAAATTATCACCGCTGCTATGGGCGGGTATCCAACTAGTATTATATAAAGCATTTACAATGTGAGTCCCATCAAAAATTAAGATAAGGAGGTGCAATCTTTACCATTCATCTTATTTTAGAATATCACATCATAGAGTGACATGTGTCACTTCTTAATTAAAATATCACTTTTATTTTCAATTTGACATATCTTTTTATTTATTTTTTTATGATCTAATTTCACCGTATTTTCTAAAATTTCGTGATCTTTAATTCAACATCCATTTTGATATATTTTTATAAATTTTTAGCTTTTCATATTTTTAGTGTGTTTATTTTGAATTTTTTAACAACTTTAACTTTAATTTGAATACAAACTTGATTCTAAAAAAATTAATACTTTTTGGAGACAATGTTTGATGTGCAGAAGTGCGTGAGGCTATACAAGTGATAATGATGTTAGATATATGGATGTTGCGGGAAAGCTAACGGGAAACCCAAACAACAATATGACTAAGCGGGTAGGGAATTGCGGAGCGAGTTGGGTTAACAATTCTTATCGCCGCCGCTATGCGCTGGTATCCAACTAGTTAATCAAAATGTATTTTCGTGGGGTATGTTTTTTATAGTGTCGGTCGTCTTATTGTGCCAAGTAGGTCACATGTTGATCACAGGATATAGAAAGCTGAAATGACAGAAAAATTGTAGGTCGCCTATTCTCATATGTGGGTAGCCTTAGACATAGTGAATTAGTCAGTTTAAATTTTGAAAATATAGTTAAACAAAACTTTGAAAATACAATGACAGCATGACACTAAAACTTAGAACAAATCCTTAAGCCCAATAGCTTCGATACTGCTATCAGCCCCTTTCGGTAACTATGAGGAGTGCGGACTTAGAGTACTTGAGGACCACATCGTTCATGTTAGGGATTGTTAGCGACAACGCTTGCATTGCTATTTATTACAGAAAAACCAACCAAACAACATACTCGAGAGTTTAAAAGATTTTTTTGTGATCTACATATGTGTATGTGTATCTTGTTAATTGACAAAGCAGTAACAAAAAAAATAGATCATCAATTTGTGACATTATTATTCATACCCGTTATTTTGAATAAAAAAGACTTCACTAGTTATATAACAATGTTGACGAGACTTAAAACGGTTGTCATTTATGAATTATAACAAGCAAACAAGATATAAAACTCTAATCTTAATGGGTTTGTGTAGTGATTAGTGAATAACAAACATGTGATGTGACCAGGATTTCGTTAAAGAACAATGACACGGAATTATATATATACTCATTTCACAAGTCACGTGTCACCTTTTCAATATGCCAAATCACTGTTCATCGATGAACAGTGTTTGGGCTACTGTTCATCGATGAACAGTGTA
>BQNB010123760.1:4798-20044 GCA_026074375.1 Tanacetum coccineum
TATCAGCAGAAATGACTATATCAGCAGAAATGACTTATATCAGCAGAAATGACTATATCAGCAGAAATGACTTATATCAGCAGAAATGACTATATCCTAACAGTCTTCATTCTAACGGGTTCATGACCCTCTCATTTACATTCATGGGTTCATTTAAGTCATTGTTTGTTCGTTACTTGTTCTCTTAATCGTGTTTCATTTATTTTAGCACCACACACATTCACAGTGAATAACTTATAAGCATGCGTGAACCATACATGGGTCGAACCATGCGTGTTTCACGTACCTTCGAGTTATAAACTCGAACAATAAGCAAAAATAGCAATATAACGACGTTATATAATGAAGAAAATAACATAAGCTCGAGCTACGACTTACAAGAGGTCCTATAGGTTTGGTTCGACTCGTATTACACCCAAACGTGTAATATACTAAGCTTCAAAGCTTATTACCCCAACCTCCTAGCTCGTGTATGTTTCCTAGAGTTCTTGAAAAGAAAAATGGTGCGAGTATGGTTTGGTTTTAGGAAATGACGAGTGAAATATAAGCCAAATGGGTTGTGTTTATTACTTGAGAGTGTTTTAGGGTCTTAGAAATTTATTAAGAGTGACTAGTGAGCTTATATTTATAGGGTAGAAGCTAGATATGCAAGGTTGCAAGTTGTGTGACTCTTCTTGCCCAAGTCACGACATACACACACAAAGAACTGAACAAATATCTCTTAAATATCAAGTAGAGACTTATTTGGCTTCTCATAAATGAAAACTATGATGAATATGAATCTTGGGAAAGATTTCATAAACTTTGTGTAAGATTGATGGATTTTTGTGATCATGATATGTATATACACGATTTCCTTGACTTTTACTTGACCCCATTCATGGGTTTTAGGACACTAGCACAAGATTTTGAAAAAATCTTGTGTTTAGATATTTTAAATGTACCTCGGTTTAAGTCTAGGTAAGTCTAGGAATTTCCGTGGTGCGTCTAAGTTTATTTTATTGCGAAACGTAAGTTATTTACGTGACCAATAAAAATAAAACATAGCAAATCGGATAATTATTTCTCAAATAATTACTAGACACTTACTGGACATAAACCTTAATTTATTTGGTGACCATTCACGTAAAATAATTTCTTTTTAGTCTACGCGATTTAGCTTAAACGTCAAAATTAAAAGTAAACGCGTATCGGGCTAAAATAAATTGTTGACATTAAAGAGTCGTACAATACGTGAAAATTAGAAATGTTACATCAAGCCTTTTCATCTCTTCCTATGTAGTGACAAAAACACAAGATAGTAACTATATTAGTCGGGTTGCTACATTATTTCTCGATAATTCATTAAAGTGTGTTTTGAAACAAAACTTACATAAATACTTATGTTTGACAAAGAGTCAGTACAGATTAACGTGATAAATCATAAATGTTAACAGTCTCCACCCCTTTAAAAAGACTTTGGTCCCTCCAACAGCATAAGCCTTGTATAGTAGATGAACGAGACGTTCCATCAATGTGTGAAAAGATTTGGGTATTTCTCTACTTGAACGAAACTTCACTTACCTTGAAATAGATGACTCCATGAGGAAGATAAAGCAGACCGAAAGGTCTTAGCATTGCGAGATACACCGCACTCGAAGACAATGAGATCCGCAGGCCAAATCATCCTCTACTGGGGGCACTGCGCTGACGTATTCTAGAGTGTAGGTACCAAGCCTCTGGCTTGGGAAAACATTTATTACTCGGGTCACGCTTTTGTCCAACCTGTCAATAATGTGGTGTATCCCATAGTAAAAACCCAATCACCGCCTGGCCACGACCCAACCCCAGCGATCCGTCCGCAATCTGATCTATCTCTAGATACATCCCGTAACCGCAGGAACCACTCTATAGGTACGATCGCCGCTAGAAACAAATACGCATCCGTTCACAACGACTTAACGCGGAACCTTGCCCCGAACAAGGGACCCACTATGGCCACGTACTAAAGCAGACCGAAATACAAGGCAAACCCTAGTACCTTAAAGGGACAGCCAAAAATATTGGGCGATCACAATACACCCCAAAAAGGTACAACTATTATTCTTATTCTCATTCGTGACATATAACCTTGACAATAATTAAATAAACATTTTTATATTTTAACTCTCAAAAACAAGCCGGAGTCAAAATCGTTGGGGTCCTCCCATGGTAAGGCTCACGTTTACTTATTAATTGGCAAAAATCATATCACATCTTCTTGGCTCTAGTACAAGAATAAAACATTGTAAGTCAATTGGAGGCCCGGCCTGTACAAAAGGACGTCTCACACCATATCGCCAAACACCCTACAACGAATTTATTGTACGTAACAAGCTGGTCAGCCTCCGTAAGGGACCCATTACGTAACCACGGTATATCCTAAAAAAAACTCACCATGAGCACTCACGAACAGCAAACTACAAACAAGACCCACGACCTCCGCGAGGAAACACTGGGGTGGAAGGAATGGTCCCCAAGGTCTATGAGATACCTATGTCTGACAGGTTCCTAGGGAAATGTGCGACAAAAACTATCAACCACTTCTTGGTTCGCTTTTCGTCGCCGCGACATAGCGACGGAAAAAGAAAATAGAGCATAAGACAAACTCAAACTGCATTAAAAAGCACTTGGAAAAAGACTGGATCTATGGCGACGAGTACCGAGACATAAGAATAAGAAGCCCGTGAAGATCTGCACTCTACTCTGAATCTAAGACACCAATCCTCCCGATACAGAGCCCAGAAGATAAGTCACAGGAGATACGGCATTCACCGAAAGCCCCATCACCACATGCCATGTTTATCAAAAGGCTTAAGAAGTCACAGATTCCCCTTCACCACGCCGCCGGTGCCTAACCTGGAAGGAAGTAGAGTTCAAACTAGGTTTGGGAAAAAGCCATCTACATCCGCACGATTTCCAGTAGGTAGCGCGTTTCCCAACGAAGTCCCCAGGGCAAAAAGATTGAAGGAGAACCAAGGAGAGGCCATCAGCAAAAGGAACACCGTCCGCACGACCTACCGATATCAGAAAGCAAAAATAAGGCAAAGAGGCCACAAAAAATCCCAAATCAAGAAGACATAGCTCGAGGCACGCTCATCGCACGACGATCTCCCCACAAGGCCAATTTGACATTGTTCGAGGCACAAAGTACAACCCCTTCTTCCACATCTCGGAATCCGGACCATGTTAGTCTCTCCGAGGACTAGGATGCCTATCCACGATCAAGAACGAATGATGAGGAAGTGACGCGGAGATCCTGAGAGAATCACGTAAAAGCAAATTTCCAATCGTCCACAAAAACATAAGATGGCGCAATGCCGACATGGTTGCCACATTTCAACTCAACCCTCACCGCGAGAATGCTAGAGTTTGGTTCGACAAGCTACCTTAAAGAGTCGATGCGATAGCTATGAGAAGAACTAATGATACAAGCATTTAGAAGAACTATCTTCCAACAAACAAAACACATCAAGGATCCGGTAGAGATACATCACATTAAGCAAAGAGATGGAGAATCTACAGAAGACTTCATGAAAAGATACAAGGCAGAAGTCTTGGACGTGGAAGGAGCTCTGGAATGCATGAGAATACTCCGTTTTAAATGCACGTAATAAACTCACCTAATCCTGGTTAAAAATACTCTATTCAGGTGATGACACTCGAACAAAGTTATCGAAGCAGTTTATATAAGAAAGAATTCCAGAGGTCCTATGATGAATCTATAGAATGAACTACGTCCTTTCTTACACAGGGGAAAGTCTGCTGCACATTTTCATCACGGCCGGAAGAAAAAGCATCCTCAAAAATCAATCACTAAGCAAATCATGGAAATACAAACATCAGAATGGGGACAAACGAATTTCATGAAAGCTCAAAAAACAAACACAGACAGACGTCAGCCAGATAGATCTCACTAATGTCCTTGATCCAAAACTTACTGCGTTCCCAAAAGAAAATTCGCGCCGCGTCTTTCGCTATGGTAAAGAGAAAGATTCAAAGCCCACCACCAGGAATCCCAATGGTTAACAGCCTATCAGGAGAAAAGGGATCCGAACAAATAATTGTGAATTCATTCAGTATACGGCACCACAGCAACGCCCAATGCAGAATGGCATCTGAGAAAGCAAATAGACCGAAATGTATAAAAGTGATAACTGGCCGGAAAAAATTTGCCACGCCATTTCATCAGAGAATAAAAAACATTAACTAAGACAAGCCGAAAGCACCGAAAAAAAGGGAAGCGTCCGGAAAGGATAAACCTTTGCTATACTAATGATTCATCCATAGGAAAGAAGTGCGTCAATGCCCAGGATTACCCAAAGCTTCTCTCCGGAGACGGCGATTTCCTTTCCACCCTTGGGGAAAGAAGACGAAACAGAGGGACCAATGATAATCGAAGCCTAAATGGGTGGACACTTTGTGCACAGGATATACTTGAACGCGTAGCACACCTCAGAAGTCATATACGAACATTTAGCTTTTGAAACTCCGCGAAAGAGATAAAGGGGATCAAATTGTTTCCGGCCACCACTCACCTTATCGTTAATCAGTGTAGAGACCATTTAGGCCACGAGGCCAGATAGCCTTGGCGCTATCAAAATAGGAATGAAGTAACATTCACCTCCACCCCACACGCAGCGTGGATGAAACTTCAATGATTATCATAGTCGACCAACCCAACATAATGCAAAATAGGTAGACCGGGTTAAAGGAAAATCCGCGTTGCCATACCATCAAACAGGCACACAGAAATGTTAAAAAATTGCCCCGTTGAGAGGCGGCACGGTAAACGCTACAGAGCATACGAAGTCAATCCTAATGGAATGTGCTATGATGGCTCATGGACCTTAGCATCCACCTTCCCAAAACGGTCAACTAAGTACTGAAGAGAAAATAAATATAGCAATCCATCCGAAAATACCCCGAGCAGATAAGTTGCCATAGGATTCAACATTAACAGAAAAGGACGAAAAAAGAACTATGTATCCTTGCTCAAAGACAAAACTTGGATATTTTCGCCTGGAAAGCTAGCTTGATAATACGGGCGTGGGCGAATAGGCCCACGATAGCCATCGCGAAACACCGCTTGAATATCCGGGAGGGATATTCACCAGTCAGGCAAAAGAAAAGAGGACAGGCACCGGAAAGAAATAAGGTAATCCAAGAAGAGGTGGAAAAATTAGTGGACGCCGGAATAATGAAAGAGGTCCCTATCACAGTTGGCTTTCTAATCCGGTAATGGTCAAAAAGTGCATGAACGGAAACCTGACGAATGTGTGTAACATCAAGAGATCTTAACACCGCATGCCCCAAGGATTTGCTAACCCATTTACCGGAAATAGATTGAAGGTAGAGTCTCTCTGTGGGTATGTTATTGGATGGAGGTGTGTGAATATGAACAGATATGGGGGTGAGGTCTTTCAAATTTTTCTTAGAATGCAAACAAGGGGTTACCAAAGACCAAATTAAGATGGCAAAAGAGGACGAAGAAAAAACGGCTTTCATAACAAGCCAAGGGATATTTTTCTACTCTAAGATGCCGTTCAGTTTAAAGAATGCTAGGTCAACATATCAACGTTTAGTGGATAAGGCATTCCAAACGCAGATTGGACGTAACCTGGATATAAAGGTCTATGACCTGTTATAAAAGGCCCTCAGAAGAAGAAATCGTCCCGACAAAAACATAACAAAAAACATTCCAAAACACCTCCGACAGATAAGAAACATGAAATTTAAAAAAACCAAAGAAATGCACCTTCGAATGCAGGAAGGAATGTTCTTAGGTTACAAAGTAAGCACCAACGGGTTGAGAGCATGTCCAGATAAAGCAGACACAGTCCTTAGCTTGCCATCTCCGAGATGCATCAAGGACGTGCAGAAGCTAAATGGAAAAATTAGCAATTTAAACAGTATTCTATTCTTTAGCGTCAAAATCTCACAGAAAAATCGTTACCTTTTATCAAAAACCCTTGAATGCAAAAAAGAGCGAATTTTCAATGGACAACCGGAAGTCCGAAGCAGCTTTCAAACAGATTGAAGAAACTTAATGCAGAACTACCCAACACTGACACGCAGGTCAATATACCAAGGGGAACATGTAGGAACTAATCATATACTTGGCCGCAGAAAGAAGCTATCAGCGTAGTCTGATTACGGACCCCGAAGAAGGCAAGCAAATGCCAGTAAGAATTGCCGTAAGCCGCACACCTAAACTAGGTCCGGAAGTCTACTATACTCTATAGGAAAAGTTGGTGTTTTAAAGCCCTGCTCAGAACCAAAGAAAATGCAAGCAAACGGTTATTTATTTTGAAAAGATACTTCCAAGCACTCACGGTTTGTTGTAATAACAGATAAACCAAAAAAGCAACTATTAGAGGTCAAGAGTCTTCGGAAAAGTCCTGAAGAATGCTGAATGGAAGTTTGAGATTAGAAGATATGATATCCAATATAACCAAAGGACTGCAATTAAAGGCCAAATATTGGCCGGATCTGTTAATTGTAGAACGGACCGGAAGAAGGTCTTCCGGGACAAAACTCATGGCAGACACCGGAAGTACTAAAACCAGTAGCCGTGTAAGCGTTGTTCACAAGGTTGGCTCGGTCCTGTGGTATACGGCTCCGGAGCGGGACTGATACTGAACCAAATCCGAGAAGGGGCAGAGTGTCACAACGCCATGAGGTTTTTAGATTTTGATGCTACTAGAACAACAATGAAGCCGGATATAAAGCATTAATAGCCGGTCTTCGGATCGCAGAACAAATGGGTGTAAAGAATTTGTAAGCACACGTTGACTCAAGACTTGTGGCCAATCAAGTTAACGGCTCTTATATTGCCAAAGAGTCAGGCATGGTTCAGTACTTGAACAAAGTAAAAACACTCGCAAAAAGCTTCAAGGAATTTTCCATCAAACAAATACCACGAAGTGAAAACAAGAAGGCAGACGCCCTAAGCAAGATCGCATCTACAAGCTTCGCGCATCTTAGCAAACAGGTGCTTGTGGAAGAATTGAAGGAAAAGGCCATAAATGAAAAGGAAATTCTCGATGTAGTAGAAGAAGAGGGCAACACGTGGATGACACCTATATGCGAGTACCTGGCAAAAGAAATCCTTCCGGAGGATAAAAAGAAGGCCAGAGCGGTGCGTCGCAAAGCGGCCAGGTACACCATGATTAATGGAACCTTATACAAAAAGTCTTTCTTAGGACCATGGCTCCGGTGTGTCGGACCGCTCCAAGTCAAAACTACCGACCTAAAAGAGAAATACACGAAGGATCGTGCAGCATTCACTCCAGTCCTAGATCTGTGGTGGCCAAAGTTATCCGAACAGGATATTACTGGCCAACAATGCATATGGATGCATGAAATTTGATAAGGGAATGCAATGACTGTCAAATACACCGCCCCGTCCCAAGGAACCCGCAGCAGAACTTGACCCCCATCACGTCTCCATGGCCATTCTATAAGTGGGGGATAGAAATAGCTGGACCTTTTCCGGAAGGTCCAGGCAAAGTCAAATTCTTGATTGTTGCTATCGATTATTTCACTAAATGGATCGAGGCAAAGGCTGTCGCAACCATCACTAGCAATCAAGTGAAGAAGTTCGTGTGGGACAACATTGTTTGCAGATTTGGCCTACCTGGAGAAATTATATCAGACAACGGAAAACAGTTCCGTGATAATCCATTCAAAGATTGGTGTGAGAAACTATGTATCCGCCAATGCTTCGCTTCCGTGAAACACCCGAAGAAGCAATGGTCTATGAAAGATACAAACAGAAGCTTAGAAGAAGGAGAATAAAGCAAGACTTGATGAGAAAGCAAAGATTGGATAGAATAACTCTCGCAGGTCCTATGTTCCACACAGTACAATGATCCAAGTCAAGTAATGGAGAAACACCATTCCTCCTGACGACGGCACAGAAGCTATGTAATCCCGACGGAGAAGGCATGCCAACAATCCCGGACTAACGATATCGATCTGACCAAAAAACAATGAAAGCTTTGGAATAAACTTGGACCTCATAGAGGAAAGAAGGGAGCAGGCAGCAATTCAAGAAGCAAAAAGCAAGAAAAAGATGGAAAAATATTACAACTCAAGAGTCCGCGGCACAAGTTTTAAGCCGGGCGACATGGTCTACCGCAGCAATGAAGCAAGTCATGCCAGGGATGAAGGCAAACTTGGACCCAAGTAGGAAGGACCGTATGAAGTTAAAGAGTCGCTTGGAAAAGGAGCATACAAACTCAAAGACTGCAAAGGAAATGAAATGCCGAGGACATGGAACATTTGTAATCTCAAAAAGTGTTATATACATGAAGTGTAAGAATCCGTCTGGCACATATTATGCTTCGAAGGGCAATATCCTTATTTATCCTCATCTTGTAATATTTCGAATTTCAATGAAAAGTGGGGATTAGCTACCCTCACGAGTTTTAAATTTTAAATTGTTTTTTACTTGCAAAGTTATATTAATTGTTCAGACGCGGCATAGCAAGGAACCACCTCCACAAAAATAGTATCCCGTATAATAAAGTGTTGAAGCCAACCTCAAAATAAGCTCAGGCGCGAAGAGTATGCAAGCCCGATACCGGGAGAATAACCCACAAATATTCACAAGACTATTTATTACGAACGTACACTAGTAATAAACAAAAGATAGCAAACATAGCACTAAAAGATGTGTTGCAGAACGGACTTACAAGATTCCGTCCAAATCAGATGTTAAACTTACAAAGTTAATATCAATTTACTAATATTAGCCCAAACGGCCACATACGCCACGCATTGTAGAATAAATTAAAAACACAAGCGCCCGTATACAGACCACATGCGTCACGGACAAAATCCATCAAACAAAGTCTCCAAACTAGGGACATCAAAACACCTCTCCAAATCCTCATCTGTGTCCAAATCCTCAACAAAGAAAGTAGCCGCGGAAGTGCTAGCCTCACCAATCAAGTTCTGAGAGGACAAGGGATGAGAAATTATATCCACCATTAACTGACGAAGAGCCGCGGCATGCTTCTTCGCGCCTTAGGCACGGGTGTGAACATTGAGTAGAGCAAAAGATAAAGAGGTTTCCCCTATAACAGTCTTAACGTCAGCATGATAGATAGGGACAGAGAGCTGCTCAAGGCACGGTTGAAGATGAGCAGCTTCAGGAGTGGTCTCATAAGTGAACCACCCCGTGTCCCAAGGAGAAAGCCAATCCAAGACTTCATTTATCCTAGAATCTTTCTTGGATTTCAACAATTGAACCAAAGGGAAGTCCGCTTCCTCAAGAGCTCTTACCGCGTCAAGATAATGGGCCTCAGCAGTCTCCGGGTTGTAGGCCATGATCGCGGAAAGTGGGGTTCCGGCGACTCCATGCTCATGGCCGGCCGCCAAACCCTCTTGCATACCATAATCCACGGCCCGGCTTAAAGCATGAACCAAGATTCCTTGGTACTCGGGGGACTTCAAACATTTCACCATAGCAAGTTCTATCCCGTGCGTCAACAGCCATCTTCGTCCAGCTAGAGCAGTCAGGTAAGCAGGATAAAATTCCCCCTCCAAGCGACCGGACACATCCATCACGTGTGCCTCAAGTTCGGCCACACGGTTGTACAACACCTGGGCCTGCGCTTCCTGCTGAGCTTCCATCTTCTCCTTAAAATAATGAAAAGCAGAATGAAGAGTAGAAACCTGCAAGGATAAGAAGTTAAGTTTAAAAAAAACCCATACCAACAACGAGCGGAATAAAAGTCATACCTCAGAAGCAAGTCCATCTCTCTCGGAGGACAAGGAGGAAATCAAGTTCCTGGCTTCATCACAAGCAGCCTGGGAATCATCAAGGGCAGACTTAAGGTAAGTAGCGCGGGAATCAAGAAGGGAGATGTCAGTTTCCTTCTGTGAAACAACACTCTTAATGAACCGACGACATTCCGCACAAGTTATATCTCCTATAACTGTCACGTGCGTACTGTAAACTTGTGGTCCACACTACTTTGATTGAACGTTTCTGATTATTAAATGTTTTTCGTGATACTTTGAGTGAAGCTGTATTCACTAAACGTTTTTGGTCCTCATAAATGTTTTACCTAAACCTATGAATTCACTCAACTTTATGTTGACCGTTTTAGCATGTTTTTCTCAGGTGCTTAGCTTTGGACTTCTTGATGTGCTATGTGGAGTCTACGTGCAATATGATACTCTTTCAAGACTTATCAAAATATCATACTCGTTGTCTTTTGAAAACCAAATTATGCTTCTGCTACATGTTACTTAGGCTTCCGCAAATGTTTAATTTCTTTTAAATCATGTAAAACTTATTTAATTATAGACAATGCAACGAGTGATGATTTTCAAAACGTCCATTAGTGGTCGTTCTCTTGTGCCTTGTGTTCGGATTATGATGACGTCGCGCCCTCGGACACGTATTCCGTCCAGGCCCCGTCTGGGGGTGTGACACGCGGCATGCGTCTTGCCCCTGCTGGAAGTCACAGTATCAGCAGCAGTATACATAGGGGCATCCGCAACATGGGAACTGGCAAGAAAAGAAACAGTAACATTAAGGAAAATGCAAGTAAGTACGGACAAAATTAAAGAGGGATAAGCACATACCTCTACACGGTAATCTGAGCATGGATGTCCGCCTGAAGAGAAGGTCCCAATGCAAGGGAACCTTCCGGAATAGTCCGTCTCAAGCTAGCAAGTGACTTACCACCAGTCCCAGAAGCAAGGCTGGGATGATCTACCCTCAACCTCTTAGCAGGAAGGGTATCACTCTGCTTTTACAACTTCATCCTCTTAGCCTTGTCCGATTGCTTCCGAGTGGCATCTCCTTTCTCAGCCACAAGCAGATCGTCTTTCGGATCCTCTAAATCCAAGTAAGTACCCACTGAAACAATATTCTCTGCCGTAACATTCTCTTCCGTAGCCGGAGCAAAAACCTCAGGTCCAGCACCAAAACCACTACCACCTTCCTGTTGTGCCACGGCAGGAGGGTCCAAGGACACAAAGCAATGTTTTATACTATCAAGCAGCTTCACCTGCTCTTCCCCTTTCTGGACTTCCACCGCCTGCATGTTCTAGGGGTCAGCAGTCCTGATATAGTCAAGTAAACCAATATCTGCGGAATAAACTCCAAAAGATTAAACCCCATAAAAAATCCCCACCAAAAGGAAATTTCACCCACCCATTTTATCAAGTCTTTCATAGGTTGGATAAGTGTTTTCATCAAATGGATAGTAGAGGCTCAAACCCACAAGAACTAAAAAACACTCCGGATACCGCCGGAAAGGAGCTTTGTTAGTAGAAAGGACTTGAATGGGGTGCTCTTGACGAGCGGTAAGATGGGGAGCCGGATCCTTCTCCAACGCGCCTCCCATATACAAAGGGACGGAGATAGGGAATACCTTAGAATCAACCCAGAAAAAGTGGTCCGCCTAGTTCTTAATAGAATCCGGGGGTTTTGAGAGACAAGAGGGAGCCAATAAGGAATGTTTTGCAAATGAAAACAATCCATCACTATATATGCGTGTGTAGAACGCACGAAAAATGGCTACCGATGGGGCGAGATTAAGTACGCGCGTCAAAATCTTAAAATGAGATACACGAGCAGCACAGAAAGGGGATAGTTGAGAAATGTGTATGCGGAAATGTTTGAGAACAGCTACGAAAAACTTGGTAAAAGGAATCCTATAGCCACAATAATCGAATAACCTAGTATAGACACCCACTTTACCCTCAGGAAATTGGGTGATAGTCCTATCCCGCCCCGGAGCGGTAGGATGAACTTCATCAGGAATATAATAACTATTGCAAAAGCTTTCTACCATCTCTCGGGTCATAATGGAATGTTTATTAGCCATTTTTGAAGAAGACAGACTAAGATAAATGCTAACCTGAATCTCGAAAAACTGTAAGAACGAGGAAGGCAACGCGCGGATGTGAAATAAGAAGTAAAAGCTCTAAGAAATCAACAATGGCGGTGGAAAGATTTTGAGAAGAGAAAAACAGTAAAAATGAAGGTGGTATTTATACTTTGGGTATATTTACTCCTACCGATACTTGGATGACGCCACGTGTATGCCACTTGCCTAATCAACGTTGGAAAAGCGCATGGGAAACTGGTAAAAGGCTGTCACTAGCCAACAGGTAAAAGGACAGCAACGCTCCACGTCACTGAAGCGTCACCAACCCAGAAGCGGTACGGCATAAAAATAGATGACTCCAGGAGGAAATAAAGTAGCCGAAAGTCTAGCATTGATCACCGCACGCAGGACATGATCCGCAGGCAATATCATACTAGACTGGGGGGACTTGATGACGTATACTAGGTGTACCAAGCCTCTGGGCTTGGGCCACATTATTACTCGGGCTTTTGGGCCCAACCTGTCAATAACGGGCCATAGTAAAACCCAATCTCGCGTGGGCCACGGCCCGAACCCAGCGATCCGTCCGCGGATCCAGTTATAGACAATCCGTCCGCGGATCCACCTATAGGACGATCCGTCCGCGGAAAACATCCGCATCCGTTCAACACGATTATCGCGGATCCTTGCCCGACAAGGGACCCACTCTGGCCACTACTAAAGTAACCGAAATACTAGGAAACCCTAGTACTAGACACCTATAAATAGGGATCACAATACACCCCAAAAGGTACACAGTTATTCTTATTCTCTCTGACATATACTCTGACAATATGAATACTTACTCTCACGCCGGAGTCTAATCGTGGGGTCCGTCCCCACGGTAAGGCTAACGGTTTACTTTTAATTGTGCAGAAAATCATATCACTTCTCTTGCTTTAGTACAAGATCAAAACACTCAAGTCACTTGGAGATCCGGCCCGACAAAGGACTTCAACACTTTGCCAAACCCGACACGAATTTTGTACTAACAATATCTGAGGGTGGTTATGGAAAGAACATGACACAATCATGAAGATACATCGGTTAAGTCCAAATAAATAGTTTAGAACAAATATTTTTCATTTACGCAATTTTATAAATGTTCTTTTTAGTGAGTTTACCCTAAGGATTGACCAAATCAATGGCGTCAGTTTAAATTCATCAACTTTCAGTTCCGCCCGTGTTAATTCTGGATTTTAGACAGCTATTGGATCCGATGATCAAACAAATGCAACCATATGATCTCAATCTCTCAACCAACTATGTGTAACTTCTCAAAACCGTTTCTTCTTTAACTATATATAATCAAATCACAATTTGAGGTTCATATTTTACTCCCATCATTTCCACTTTTGAAAATCATTCTCTTTACCCATCTCATAACTTACGATGGTGGTAAGTTCATAAACTCGTTATTGTATTCAATCGTTTTAAAAAAGGTGAATACATAATTGTTATATCCTTTTGTTACTTTATGTTGCAGAACTTCAAGTTGTACTAGATGATTTCACGCCATCTAATACAGAATTTGTAAGTATTTTAATTTCCATGCTCACGAGTTTTAACATGTACTATATATACCATCATGCAACCTAGAAAGCATATGTTTTGTACTAACGATTTATTCATGATCAGGATTTGAAGAACAAGAAAGTTGGTTATATGGGTGGTGAATGTGAAGTTGATGACCATACTCAACAAAAGGTAAAAGGAGTAGTCTATATATATTGGCTGATATATTTGTCATTTCTACTTTCTTTTTTTTTGTAACGGTGTAAGCAATGTTAAATTTACCATTTTTTAGGTTGCTCGGTCACCTACTAGGCCGATATCTTCACCCCTCCAAACTTGTGTGTAACTTAATTAAACTGCTTTTTTACCTTTATCTATTTAACTTAAATCACGGGTAGAGATTCATGCAACCCCCCGTCAATTAAACTTTCAAACATCATTCTTTTCACCTGGTTCATAACATACAATGGTAGTGTTAGTACAAAAAGTGTGACGAGGTATGTGATGGATTTGGGCTGCTTACTGGACCGGGCCAATAAACTATTGATGGGTTAGATCTTGTACTAAATCAAGTAATAAGACGATTTTCTGCACAAATAAGAGAAAACGGTTAGCCTTACCGTGGAGACGGACCCCACGATTAAGCTCCGGCGTAAGAGTAAGTAATCATGTTGTCAGAGAATGTCAAAGCTAGTGTATATAAATGTGAGCTAGAAAATCATACCTTTTTGAGGTGTGAGAGACCCCATTTTATAAGTGAGCCCACTACTAGGTTTTCCTAGTATTTCGCTTATGATTATGAGTGGCCAAAGTCGGACCCTTGTCGGGCAAGGGTCCGCTTGTAATCGTGGTTGAGGACACAGATCACCTTCTGCATACGTGTTGCAGAAGTATTTTGTATGCGTGCGTCTTAAAACATCCGGGCCGCGGCCAGCTAGTCTCTGGGCTTAGTGGCAGCTCGTATGTTTTGCTGTGTTGGGCCTGGGCCCAAATGTGTATAGTACGAATTAAGCCCAATAAGCCTGCTATTCGTGCTATACGTCATCAAGCCCACCTAGTCTAGTTTGTTTGTTGCGTATGGCGCTGCCTGATGTGCACAGTAAATGTTACTAGACTAAGGTTCCGTGACACTCCTGCTTTTTCTGTGGCTTTTTACCTCTTCCATGGCTATTTTTTTCTTCCGCGACATTTCGTTGTCCCTGTTAGGTGAAACGTGTGTGACATGCGCTCTTCTTGGCCTTTCGTCTTCTGACTAATTTGACTGTGTGGCCCACTTGCCTAACTGTCATCACCATTTTTTACTTTCAATCTTATCTGTTAACTTGGATGTTATGGACGCGTGTACTTATCTGGGATTAATTTAAATTAAATATACCATGGGTATAAATACCTGATTAAGTTTTCACTGTTTCCTTTTCCTCTTCTCACATTACAATCGCAATTGTTAAAAATTCTTCAAGCTTTTTTCTTCTGCTTCGTACCCTACTTCGAAGAACTTTAGACTTTCAAGTTAGGCTTTGATCCTTGATTTTTTTTATCATGAGCAGTATTACATATATTAAGTCTGTTCTTACTCAGAAAGGTCTCGATATTTTTTGCCAAAGTTTTTATATTCATGATGATGTTCATCCGCAATTGCCTAGTCCTAACCAAACAATACATGAAATGCCCACTAGAAAGATTGGTGTATATACTATATTTTTCGAGTTTTCTAACTTCCGATTACCTCTTTCCACTTTTCTTGTTAACGTTCTTAGGCATTATCGCATCAATCTGTCTCAACTCTATGTTATTGCGGCGACTAAAGTTTCTCACTTTG
>BQNB010123762.1:0-20044 GCA_026074375.1 Tanacetum coccineum
GCATTTGCTTTTTGCTCTACGTAAGACGTAGGTGAATTGTAACCCAAGGTGATTATTCTCTATGCGTGAGACCTAGACATATTCTCGCATTGGATGACTTAATCGAGTTAAGCAGGTGAGACCTTGGCTCGAGGCAAGGATAGGACTAAACATGCCAGCTTGACATTGTTTCTTCGGTTACAAATGTCATGAGTCCCATATGGTCTAAGAATTGCACAGGTTTTGCAATTGGTGAACGTCACCTACCTACTGAATCTATCATTGCTAACAGATCAACTAATGTGATGGTGGAACCTCAATGAGGATCTTAGCCTTTCGTAAAATTAATTGTTTTATATTATAAACTTGGGTAGTTAATTTTAAAAGGATAGTTATCGAAAATACTAAAATGAACTTTATAATTTCTATTAATGACATTTATGCAACACAAACTGTAAACAAAAGTTTGCTTCCTTTTTTGTTAGATGAAAGCAAACTAAGTCTTCTTTCCTTGTAAGAAAAAGACTTATTTCTATCCTTTCTACTTGTATAAGAAAGCTATAATAGGAACACTCGAATTTTCCAATCCTAATCAAACTCAAAGCATACTTACTCGAGAAATCGTTTTGTCTTGTAAAAGTCAAACGGTTAAGTACGGTTGCACATCTTAGTTAGATGACTAGAGAACATGTTTTCTATAGCCATCAAATGATACATCTTGAAGCGTCAAGACATAGTATGAGTTTTAATTATTAGAAATGGAAATCTCAATAAATTGCG
The DNA here is from genome assembly GCA_026074375.1 of Tanacetum coccineum. NCBI lineage: Eukaryota > Viridiplantae > Streptophyta > Magnoliopsida > Asterales > Asteraceae > Tanacetum > Tanacetum coccineum. Next base: position 760 of record BQNB010123762.1, read on the forward strand.
GAAAGAGAAAAGAAAATTAATAGCCTATTTTCTAGTAGTTTTTTTAACTCGATATTTTTCCTAAGATTCTACACACCCTTGAGGTAATGTAGATGGAGGAATTGCATGCAAAACTTTCAAGTTAAAGAATGGCATTGATGACTAGTCCGTCATATATATAGTAGAACTTGATGCACTTCTTTGAATATATAAGTACATGTTTACTAGTCTGTGAGGCTCACATTAGAGATAATGTGCAGACATTCAAAGAGTAGAAAAGTAAATAAATTTCTACTTGCACTTCATTGGTATAGACACATATTTAATATTGTCTTATCCAGTGGGAGCAATGCATTTTACTGATATAGACGCACATGTAATGTTGTCTAAATTCAGTCAGAGCTATGAGCTTATCACTTTGTAAGTGACCCATTTTATTTTTAGCTGGTCTTGAAATAATACATTACTTTTCACATATGAGGCATCATAATTTTATAAGAATCATTGCATATTATTCTATTAGATAACTTGTCGCTTTTCTGATGTCGATGCCTGAAAAGTTATATGTACAATACTTATGCACGATTGCTAAAGTTCTATATATACTTGTAATGCAAACGTGATTTTAGTTTTGACTTAAATCATATCATATCTGTGACATTGTCATATTATTCATACAAACATATGGAAGCATGGTGGACTCAAAAACCACTAGTCTCAGGACTGTAACCTGACTCATAATATGCTCACTTATTTGTATAAATGCTTGATGTTGTGTCGTGCACAAGTGGGAGAAATCTTAATTGTGTGCAAGGTACAAAACATAACAATATGATTAATAGTTTTTCTTAACCGCATGGTAAGAAAGCTAATATTCTATTAGGACTTATACACCTCGATGTATGTCTCCCTACTCAGAACTAGTGTCAAGAAATAATAAATGCCTACTTCATCATATTCACTAAAAGGTTTAACCAATATGATTGTGTCTTCTTGTAAAGACATCAATAAGATGTATGTAATTAACTTGAAAAGCTAGTTAAAGCCAAGAGTTGGCGTTAAATAATACTTTATTTAATATGCTTGTGACTTCTTGTAAAGACATAAACATAAAGTCCTTGAACTGTTCTAAGACTTATAAGTAAGCAATTGACTTGTCATGTCTCATTGTCACGACATGTACATGAAGTCACTGAAATGTTCAAAGACTTATAACGTAATGTTAGTGATTAACGTGTTATGTCTTCTAGTTAAGACATATACATAAAGTCCTTGAACTTTTCTAAGACTTCTACGTTATAGCATGCAATTGGCTTGAAATTACTGTTAATGCCATTATGTTTGAACAAATTGTCAAGTATGTGAGCCAAAGGGTATTAGGTTATCTAAGGAATTATGATATTATCTCATACTTTCATTACTAATAGAATACCACATTGCTATGGTATGTCTGATGTGTAAAATCCAACTCTGTTGATATTGTTTGATTTTTGATAACTTTGACTACCCTACCTCCAATCTTATCAAGGTTAACAAAATTGAGTAAAGCCACGTGTTTACTCAATATGGTTCCAATCAAGAAGGTAACTAAGACACCATCAGGTTATGGAATGGGAAGACTCCCATTAAGTCTTAACTGAAATTCTGAATTTGTTAAGATCATGTTAAGCATGTTATTAGCAAACTAGAGAACTGTCAACGTACATTATACATCCCAAACAAGAACAATTTTATTGTTGCTCGACTTTTTGCGTATTTGGAGAAAGTCTCCTCTTACAAGAAGCGAGTGGGAGCATCTGTTTTGGAGAAAGTCTCTTCTTACACAACCTTCTGAATGCACTAGCTAACAACATAATAAATGTTGAGATATAGTCCATGAAAGAAAATCATTTTTGGAATTTGATTGATCCTTTACCAATCGGTAAGAATAAAAGGTTAAATTGGTTCTTCTAGGAGAAGACTAATATGGACAAAAATGTACACACATTTAAACGCACGCCTTGTGATAAGGGTTTTACTTATACTCAAGCAATTGACTATGATTAAAGCTTCTTTTCCTTGCAAGCATTAAAAGAATAAAGATATTAATTACCATACTTGATTTCATGAATATGAAATTTGGCAATTAGATGTCAAAACTCCTTCTTGAATGATTACCTTTGCGAGGACGCTGTGTAATCAAAAGGGTTTATGAATCTAAGTTATCTTTAGAAAATGTGCAAGCTGTAAAATCCAAGTGGATTAGAGCATGCATCTAGGAGCTGGAATCTTAAGTTTAAATCGATAATTTGATTTTGATTGAAACAAAGAGATCTCCTTAGTACACCTTAATGTTAGTCGGAGCATTATGTTTTGTCTTTCTTATATCTTATATGTTGTCAACATATTGGAAATAATATTTCACCTAAGCTAGATTTTAATCCTTAGTTTGGAATAATATTTCTATCGATAAATATAAGAAATAAAACATGTAACCTTGGAGCATACGTTTACTAAGATAAACATACGCGATTAATAAGTCTAACACAACATGACACATCATTGAGCAAGACTCAAGTTCTATCTCACCTGATGAGTTAAACACATGTTTGAAAACGTTTGGTTCAGCTAAAGTTTTCATTATGTATATCATGATATGTATTAGACTAATTGTAGCACTTGCATGAATGCAAGATGAACCTACAACCATAGTAACTAAGTGAAAGTCATTAGACTACTATTGAAAGAACATTCTAAAAGGCCTTTTAAGGACTAAAGACATGTTCATTGTTTACGGATTTTAATAAGGAGATTAGTGTTGAGTTTATACACTAATGCTTATTTTGATTGAGATGATTCTCAATCCTAGTCATAGCAGGGTTTTCATCATAAATGATAATACTGTTGACTAGACATGCTTGATTGAAAGCATTGTTGCACTATTTATTAAAGAATAAAGAATACTTTACAGTCTGGGAAGCTGTTAAGAAGACTGTCTCATATAGGTGGTTTTGCTTGCTTCAAACAACCTATGTAATGTATTGTGACGATGCTAGTATTATTATATTAGCACTTGAACGCACATATACAAAATGACAATCATTGTATTATTCAAAACCTTCACTGCTTGTGAGTTTTGAAACAAGTATTCTCAAAGATCACTCAGATGACAACTTAGTTGGTACCTTTTACAAAGTCAATGTCTTGTACCAAACATGTTCATCATGCTAGGAACATTGAACTTCGACCTACTAGTAGTCACATGTATATCTGTTTTTAGTATTTGGATAATGAAACATTAAGCAGTTGAATTAAACAATGAATTGATATACCTGGTATGATCGTCTTTATTTATACAACTGTGTTCTATATTAGCATGTTTAATTCCATTAATAATTTATTTATTCTAAATCGTCCATTGTCAGTTAATGATACGGGAGTATCATTGAAATAAGGCAAATGTGATTGTTTTGGTCATATTCATATGGTATGAATATTAATGGATGATACCGCCAAACTCATGTGTTGTTCATTGGATGAACATTGGACTGACCCAACCTACGAATATTCACTACATGGATCGACGTCAATAGTGAATCTCGCAAGTGGTTATGTCTCTCATCCTCAGACTTGAGATGCAAGTAGGTTTTGTGTGTGTGGAATGTCAATCTTTGATATGGTTCAACGCTGACCTGTTGAAGGCTGCTATAAAGGCCATTTTCAGGAGGGTATGAAACACATAACGGACACGTGCAGTCAAAATAGGATTTGTTACTCCACATGTTATGGAGTAAGATACTACTGGGCCCCTCGATGATTTGAACAGATGTATGTGTGGCCGCACCCAAATATAATTAAGATGATACTTGATTGATTTGGTAATCTAGTTCAATGTCTATATTGAGAAACAGTGTTAGCCTCACTTTTTAGTGAAGTTGGCGTCTTACATGTGAATTGGACTAGTCTTGGACACTGCGTGTCACGCAGGGGTCATTTATGTAAACTAGGAATAGTTTGGTTTTTGTTCTTAGTATAAATACCCCTCATGGCTCTCCATGAGGGGTGGTAGATGTTCACTTTATTTTTCTCATTTTCTCTTTCAATCTAATATTCCTTCTTTGTGTTCATCTCACCCTCTCTCTACTTTCTCTCACTAGAAACAATGATACATCTTTTGTATTTTGATCAACCAAGACCCCCCGAAAAGGTGTTTTCGATCTTTGTCAAACAGAATTGTTAAACATTAGAATGACTAATGATCCATGTCAGATGTTCAACATAGTATCTATAACAAAAGGATGATTGATATCTAAACCATTTAAATGAGATGTTTAAGAAACTATCCTCATATGTCTCTGGGGGCATTGGCGTGTTGCTAGACGCTAACCTTTGCTTGTATAATTACTTGATTATTATGACGTGCGCAAGTGGGAGCTGTTGGCTCGTGTCATAATAACTAATTATATGGCTAGACACATGTAAGCCTATGGGTCACACATATATACACTGAGGTGCCATTTTATATATCGTGTTTATTGTATTTACGGTATATAAATAACCTACGTAGCTCGGGATCAATATTGGGCTTCTAATAAATAAGTAGTGTACTATATTTATTGGACTTGAAAAGTTTAAGAAAGCCCACTAACACCCATAAGGGTGGCCGACCACTATAGGGAACAAAAGGGATAAGATCAAGTTAATTTTCGTTAATAAATATGATATATTCTCTCATTAATTTGATTACCAATTTACCATAAATCTTCCCCTCTTTTCTCTTATAAATACACGCCACACAAACACATACAGGATATGTGTTTTTGTTTTTCTTGATCCAACTTTTGTATCTTGTTCATTCAAAAGTATTTTATAAGGCTACGAGGTTAAGACTAGCATCTATTTGGTATACAAGGAAGTGTAGTGTGGATACATCATAGAGGTAATCTCCATTGATCACTTGGTTTCATTGGAAGTGTTGTGTTAAGGTGAAGGTCACCATTTGATTCTACCGATCACGCTACAAAGGTACTACTTTTCTTGTTTTAACTTTGATTGATCATATGACTCTATGGATCCGTTGATAGGTGCTTGTTCCGCTGCGTTTAATGTTTGTTAATATGATAATCTTTTAATTCAACACCTTTATAAGGAATCTCATTGGAACTACTCACGTCCTGGAGATCAAATCCTATACATACTATGAGTATGGCACCTTTGAGAGTTTCACATGCTGGAAAATTAATCCAAGTGCAATGGTGGACGGAGTGCGTCATCTAGCAGTCAGCCCCTGTCTGCTGATAACCCAACCCCGGAAATTAAACGATTGTCAAGGCATCCATCTGTCTGTACTCCCTCCAAGCCGACTGAGGAACAGAAAAAGAGAAGGTTAGTTACTACTGCTGGCATTGACAACAATCCAAAACAATAACACAGATCTATTTGGGCCCTACAATTTCCCCGCAATTACTAACAACTTTTATATGCATTCATTATTTTAGAGCTGAGCTGGAAGATTCCGATGCAGATGAAGTCTCTGGATCAGTTAAGGACTCAGATAAGTTCAACGCGGATGGTGCTTTGGACAAGAAGAAAAAGAAAAGGTCAGATGACCGTGAATACCTCACACCTGAATTATGTTTGAGCATCTATTAACTATGCTTTTGTTTCTTAAAATGTTGTGGCTTTAGATACATTGCGGAAGAGTCTGAAACTGAGTAGCTGGCCAGGTTTTATCAACTTACAGTCAACAGTCACAATGAAGCGAACCACGTGATCGGCGTCTCATGAAATATAGTGCTTAGAATAAAAGACATTAAACTCAGGCCACAAGGTGGCAGGAATCCTATGATTCATGTATTAGACATTTTGAAAGTCATGTTTGAATGTGCTTTGGACTCATTTTTGGTTGTTTTAGTAAACAGTTTGAAACTCATGTTTGGTTTGGCTTTAAACTCATGTTAGGTTGTTTTAGTTAATGCGATTTCAGGTGTAGTTTGTTCAAGCTCGGAGGGTCTCAAGGTGAGATCAAATATCTTATTTATATGGGATCATGTAGTGACTTAGTTTTCCTTTTTGCGACTGTTGTGTTTTCAGGTACATTGTGAACGGCTGTGAATCAAAGAAGCTGCTCAAGTTTCATCATCTTACATACAAAAATAATGATGGATAGGATGCACAGAAGAAGGTTACATTACAAATTAGTTAGTAAACTAAAAAGAAGGGCGGCCAACAATGTCAATGTAGTGCTATGGTTTTAAGACTTAAACATTGTAGACTTCATGTTTGCATGCAGTTGTAACTCATGTTTGATTATACAAATCAATAATATTACTGTTCCATTCAATTTCAGCTTACACAAACGGAATAAAAACACAAATGGGTGCAATAAAGTAGATATAATGTTTAACATGTCAAGTATTCAATTATGTATAGAACCACAACCATAGCTGACCTATAAACATGTGTACCTTTATCAGGTGTCGATTACATAGCCCGAGCTAAAGAAATAGAGACATGCCTTGCTATTGTTGTTAAGACACTCATCCTTTGTCTCATGGTTAATGGCTTTCTTTCATGATCACATGCCAATGTCAGGTTCTATGTTCCCACTAAACCAATCACAAATAGGTTCTCCTCCTACATATTTGCCTAGCATTTTCTAAAGAAGACCACAAATGAAAACGAATGGGATGACGCATTGTTGTAATGACGTATCAGTCTATCAAATGGTAACACCTACGTACAATAACATCATATTTAGCCAGCATTTTTCTGCTATGACGCATTGTTGTAATGACGTATCAGTCTATCAAATGGTAACACCTATGCAAATAAAACCGAAACTATTTTGTAACTCCTTTGGCAGTTACTCACTCAATTAATGGTACATGAACAACCACATAAATGACAACTTACTGCCTAAAGGTTTCTGCAGAACATATATACCAATTATAACTCACAAACACCACTTTTCAATAACACGGCAAGGCTTCTAAATCAACCTGCAAACATACGGTTTTAACTTGGGATGTTCAGCTACTGTTTGCAACCAACAAATATCAACAATGGCATTCCACAAATCATAGTATTAACAGCATACTGTAACATAAAAAATAACTCATAACACACAACCATCAATAGCATGTCCAGGATCCAAAATAGCCTATGTTCAAACCAAACGAAAAGTGTCCGTTATCATTGCAACTGCCAAAATGCATAATTAACTTATATAACCATTCAATTCATACAACCCTAAAACAAACTAACAGATACGTTATACATTCTAAATCCACAACTCAAACAAAATCAAACAATTAACTAAAAAACATTCATCACGAAAATAAATCAACAATAATCATAATTCATAATTAAAAAAGAACAGTACTTTAGCTTAATAACATAACATTTCATATTCATAAACCAAACCAACATCCATACATGTCCAACACACAACCTAAACTTCAAACACAAACTAGCACATCAAAAAACTAAACAAACTTAAAACATGACTACAAGACCAAAAGCTACCCATCCCCATCCCTAATCACCATTGTTCTCACCATCCAAAATCTCCACATCCGTCTCTAGGGTCTCAGTATCAGCCAACGCTTCAGCAATAACCTCATTCAATACCGAAAGCTTACTCTCTTCACCACGCTTAGCATCCTTGGCAGCCAACAAGCTATCATGAACTTCATTTTGATACTCCATGGCTTGAAGTTCAGCAACAACAGCAGTCAACTGACCAATGCAACCCCTAAGAGTCTCAACCTCCTCACACATACGATTCATAAAACGGCGGCTTTCAGCAATCTTTTGCACAAGGAAGAATTTCATGTACCTTGGAACGGATGTTTCACCACTGAAATCAATCAAATCATCAATGACCCGCCTTGTAACAATGTTTTGGGGACCCGGAGCTGCCATTGCAAATGATAAAAAGTGGAATAGAAATTAAAATTGAAAGGTACACAGTATGGATTAAACACGAAATTAAGGGGAGATTTGGGTGTAGATGATGAAATGGATAAACAAAAAAGGTATTTAAAGGCAGAGTTGTGGTAGAGATTAAACCCCCAGCCATCATGGCTATGGAAGATGAGGCGATGTATACAAACTAGGGTGTTAATGCCTTTCAACTCACATATACAATGCACAAAGAGTATCTTCCAATTCTTCTCATATGCACAGAGTAAACCCCCCATAATTCTAAAACAAACAAACTAAAACCCCACTCTCTATGAAAAAACACAAACTAAACCCTCACACTTTATCAAAAACAATAACTAAATACCCACCACACTATCAAAAGCACAAACTAAACCCCTATCAAAAGCACAAACTAAACCCCTATTAATTATATTTAAACAATAAAAAAATACACTAAACTACAAATACCATTAGTAATTTTTTTTATAAATTAGCCAAAACTATTCATATATAGTTAAATACATGCTTAATGGGATAAATAAATGCTAAATGCAACAGCGTGACAAGATCACTAACTCATGACGACCTCAATACAACTTAACATATATTACAACTAATATAACCACGTAACCAAACTACGATCACAAACAAGACTACCGCCATTACACACACAAGAATTAGACACAAACCACAAGCAACAAGTTACAACACGACACAGATTTATACGCAATCAAGAAGTAGAGATAGTCCGTGTGCATCGTACGGGTCTGACCGCCTCGTAAAGATTAAAGAGTATGTTCTATAGGTTCACAAAGCAGCCCAATCCAAATGATGCTTTGGCCCAAAACATATCAGCCCATTATCTTATTTGCAATATTTCAAAAAATTATCTTATTTGCAAACCTTCAACTGACGAAGAAAGTTTACAAGGGTGGGGTGTTTGGCAAGGAAGACGGACAGGAGTTGTTGTCTAGTTTTGCTTCCATATTTTCAGGTTTTCTTTAATCCTAACTTTTTCTTATATATGTACAAAATTAGCTTTTAATTTTAACTTTTATTTATGCTTCATTTGTCCTCTGTTGACATTTCTATTTTGTGTATCGTAACAAATAAAAAGAAACTTTTGCGGGTAGAGATTTTTTTAGATGAAAATGTTGTAAAACTTTATGCATTTCAAAATGAACACTTATTAGTTATTACTAGCATGGTACTTTTACGGTCACAATTTATTGTTAGTAGTAGTAGTATTTTGTTAGAAGAATTAACCAAAAGGGCTGACCTAGTTGTAAGAATATCAGTATTTCAAAGCGGAGGTGAAGGGTTTGTCCAACCTTGGGATTAGTCGGAAACTCAGGTTACCTAAAAAAATATTGTTAGAAGAAGGATGTAAAAGGAAATGGGAAATGAAGCTTGGATTGGGGGTTTCAGACTTGGACTTTGGGTTAGCTTGTTTTTTCGGCTTAGGGGGTGTTTGTTTGATAAGCTTATTGAAAATTTTCTTAGCTTATGTCGGTGTTTGGACTTTGGGTTAGCTTGTTTTTTCGGCTTATTTAGAACTGGAAAATCTCATAAGCACACTTTTTTTGTCTTATGAGTTTATCAAGTTGAACTTATAGTTTATATAAACCCATCAATTAAGCTAAGATTATATTAGTTCATACGCTCAAGTGAATAAGCTCGTTATATAAGGTTATGAGCTAAGACTAACACCCCCTTAATATTTGTGTGGTTTATTGCTTAAAATAAGCACTTTAGGAGATACTCGTAGTGTTTAAGATTGCTTTTTTCTGCTCAAATTAAGCACTCAGTGAAATAGATATTGATGGCTTTCAAGTGTTTGATGTATTGCCTGAACCAAATAAAAGATTCAAACTTATGTTGTTTTCTTGTTTTTGTGTGTATGTTGCCAAATAAAAGATTCAAACTTAAGTTCGATTTAGAATTTGTTGACATGTTTGTTATGAGTGCTGAACAATGTTATTAATAGATTTTCATATAAACTAGTATTGCAGCCAGGGATATGGATAGGCTCAGCAACCTTCCGTCAGGCATAATAGAATTGATGGGGCTGAGTCGTCCATTCTGGATCAAACACATGAGCAACCAAATAATAGGCTGACCATGGACAGGAAGAGTAAACTTATATATGCTATATGCCAAGTTTTGTTAATTCACGATGGTCCAATAAACGAGTTCACCCTTTCGTTCTGCCTATCTAGGAAACATGTTAAGATTGACCCTATACTAACTTACTTGTCGAGGAAAACTAGAGTCAAGAAACTAAAATTTAACTTTGGTTGGCCGTTGCACTATGTACCCTTGTCACACTACTCATTCGGACACTTAACAGACCTCTATCTCATTCGTTGTGGTTTTCACCTTCCACCAACATTCAATGGATTTGGTAGTCTCACAAGTTTATACCTACAAGAGGTAAATTTCTCTACGGTAACGCTGCAGCATCTCCTTTCCAATTGTCCATTGCTTAAGACTCTGGTAATTTCTTATCTTGCTAAGAGAGAATATCGGTCATATCTTGGCTTTCATAACTTATCTTGCTATTGTAAGTTGCTGCAGGATATTCGTAATCCGTGTATCTCTGGTAGCATTGGCGGTCCCACCATTAGTGAGATATTTGAGTGTTTACCGGTGATTGAAACCTTTTCTATATCTTTTGAGCTGATTCGAGTAATTTTCTTCTCATGATATATAATTAACTAATACTAGCTTGGGGAAAAGAGTTTGCTTATTTGTAACCTTTGTTTTAGGTTTTTCGGGATATTGCTATTCACAAAGTTCCAAGAGAGCTTTCGACCACATTAATCCACCTCAAATACTTACGTATAGATGGTGTATACTTCTTCAGCAAAACTGAGTTATCTGTTCTTGCTCTTCTTATCAAAAGCTCCCCAAACTTGGAGAAACTTAAGGCAAGGGTTAAAAACTTAAAACATAAATCCATTTGTTTTCTGTTTTTCGTTATTCTTATTATGTCAAAATACACTTACACAAGACGCTTGATGTAGGTTTGGGACCATTCAAATCTTGAGATGTCTAAGAGAAGGGACTACTTCAGAGTTGAGGATTATTCGGATATTATGTTGGAGCGTCTGAACGAACTAGAGATTACATCTTTTATCAATGCCAAGAATCAGTTGGATTTTGTAAGGCTTATCTTGGCCAGATCACCTGTGCTGAAGAAGGTGAGGATATTCCCATACTCTATAATTTGTAAGAAAGAAAAGTCCAAGATAAAGTCGCAGATTTTAGGGGATTCCATTAGCTACCCATGTGCATCACCGGAGGTACAAATCATTGTTGCGGGCTAAATGCACTTCTAGAAGCATTCAAACAAACAAGCCTTGTGACCGTTAATTTTATCCTGCGACTGCAAATGCACTTGTGAATTCGGAGTGGCTTGTTACATATATTCAGTTTGTCAATATTTGCTCAGTATTGGAAACCTGGGTTCTATGGTTATGTGTTTCCAGAATTTTTATCTGATGCAATTAGAATTCACAAAATAGTGGTTAAGACCTTGATACACACCAATAGGGATCAATTAAGATCCGTTAAAGGATTACAAAGGTTGGACGATCAAGAACAGAAATAGATCATCAAAACCGACTTGTATTATCAATGGTGAATTGTTACAGGAAATCTGTTACAATGTGGATAGTTTGTTACAGGAAGATTCAGGGAGAAGAAGATAGTGTTTTACACAAATGATTAGCTAATTTACTAAATGGAATAAAGGAAGTATTTAAAGGGTAATGGGAGGAAGGAGGATTGTTGACTTATGTTGACTTTCCAATATGACCCGTATCAATCTACTCTCCTTGAAAATGATCTTGACCTTAAGATCAGCAAACTAATAAGCAAACCTAAGAGCTTCAGTTTCTAAGCTTCAGTCCTAAGCTTCAGTTACTAAAAGCTTCAGTTTTTAATTTGCACCTCTGAGCCAGCTTCAGTTTCTAAATTTGCACGTGCCAAACACCCCCTTCAGTTTCTAAAAGCTTCAGCTTTAGTTTCTGACCCATCTTCCCACTTTATCAAAACAACCCTCGTAATTTATTTATTTTTAGCGGACCCTTATTGTTATTCAAAACCTTAAGCCAAACATCACCTTGTGTGCTTAAAATCAGTCTCCAGTGAACAAGCTATTGATCTAAGTAAATATACTCGATAGCATCTCAAATGAACAAGTTGGAAACCTTCCTTAATGTCTTCAAACCATCCCACGTTTAATCTTCTGCAAACCCACTCGTCTGCCGATCCAACTAATGACACTAGCTCTAATGACCCTTTCTTTTCTGAAACCCTTCTTTTAGTATGTTGGTAGATTGCTTGTTTTGAACAAGTGGTCCATTTGGTGACAACAGAACATTATCTCAACCCATAACTCCATCCTCCTTGAAAAGATTCTTGCCCTCGAGAATCTGCAATGGTTTGAAACTTCCTCAATCACCATACAAAAATTCAAACTGGTAAGTGTGGACAAGTGTACAAAATGATGGGTGAGTTTCTTTTTCCTATTAGGCCATCTCCAAACATCAAACTTCCACTTCCCGTGCTCAAATTTGCATTTTGTGAGACATGATTTTTTCCTCTTAGGCCATTTCCAGAAATCAAACTTCCAACCTCTATTCTTCACTTTACACTTTGCTCCTTTTCTTCTCCTCTTTGGCCATTTCCATATGTCAAACTTCAAATGACCAAGACTATCTTCATTCATTTTAGCCGTCTCTAAATCCACTATCAAAGAATTTCCATTTAAACCACTCATTTTTATTTCAAACTTCATGCCATATGTAAAAGTTTGGTCACGAGAATCTGTAGGTGTCCCACCAGAATTAGTCAACATCATTTAAACCAAGTGTAGGAAATAATGAATCACCAATTTCAACCATTTTCCTCTTTTGAGTTGACCCATTAGAAAGAATAGTAGATAGAAAAGGTACATGACCACGAATCAATCCAATAGCTTGCTCAGCCTTTACACCATATGTAAGGATTCTTAAATTACTTGTATCCTTAGTCCCTTTGTGAACATGATTGATTCCTAATCAGTTTCTCTTTATGCTTCTCGTATTTCCATAACTGATCGTAACAAATAGCCACTTTACAACTTGTATCCTCATTATTACAGACATCAAAACCATTAGCAGCAGCCTTGTTACAACCTTTCTCTTTATCTATCAAACCTTAACATGCTTCAAATCACAACATCTTCCAAACAAACAAACACCCTTTTGTATACAACCCTCATTTAGACGGATTGTATGTTCATTAGCGCCAACAACAGTAGGTAAGGAACACGGCAAGGTTTCTGCAGCAACTGTTTGAATCTCTAAACCAACATCTAACATTTTTTCGAAGCTTAAAGACTCACATTCCTTTCGTTTAGCATATTCATTCACAAACTTAACAATAACAATTTCACTTGCAACTTGATTATTATTCTCTTTTCTACTTTCGTTTTGTTCTACACTACACTCTTTTATAATGTCTACTGGTTTGTTGAAGTTACTGGTCCCATCTCCCTCACTGAAGTTAAACATACCATCATATACATCCACAACCCCAATCTCTGAAACTCCAATTGTACTTGCATTGTTCTTCATACCATCAACACCGTAATCCAGAATACCTAAACACATTATTTCTCATCCTCCATGACCATATCATCTTCTTTATTTTCTTGTGTCACTTGAATAGAAGCCTTTGTCTTTTCAAATTTGGTGGTCAAAGTATCACCCTTACAATTTCTGTAACCAAATCACCACTCTCCCCAACATGGTTCATGAACTTGTAAGAACCAGTTAAGTGAAACGATGAAAAGCTAGTGGATTCCCTTGCTATTAACTTGAATTTCACTTGAATCTCACTTGAATCTTCCACATTTTCTTCACAAGATTTATCAAGAACGCTCACATACTGATTGTTATCATCCATTTCACTTACTCTTAACTCAATCTCTTCACATTCAACATCATCTTTCCATCTAACATCATGATTCCTCAATCCTACATTATTTTCCACCCCTTCTTTTGAATCATTAGGCTTTGAAGAATAAGATAATCGTCGATTAGAATTCTTTACCATAAAATTGTGCGTAGATTCTTGCAACTTAGCCAAACAACAAGCATCCGAAAGGGTTAAATGAAAAGATCAACTAAATACCATTCCTCGAAACCCCTCTTACTAAACAAAGAATTAAATGAATCAAAATACGCTTTAACCGTGCCATATTTTTCTACAAACTTGTTTATTGACATTTCATCGATCACCTTATATGCATCTTGGTGTTCTTTGATAAGTTTTCTTGATAAATCTCCCATCGACGCCATCCAATCCTCCAATGAAGTAGTGTAATGTGTTTGTAATTGGAACTATAAGAAAAACAAAGAATGATCAACGTGATCGGATGAACTCGCCGGAAAAGTAACTGACTCGTCGAATTTTCGTCAAAAAAAAATGATATGAGGTGCCGGGAAGGCCGCTCTGATACCACTTGATACACACCAATAGGGATCATTTAAGATCCGTTAAAGGATTACAAAGGTTGGACGATCAAGAACAGAAATAGATCATCAAAACCGACTTGTATTATCAATGGAGAATTGTTACAGGAAATCTGTTACAATGTGGATAGTTTGTTATAGGAAGATTCAGGGAGAAGAAGATAGTGTTTTACACAAATGATTAGCTAATTTACTAAATGGAATAAAGGAAGAATTTAACACTCTGTTATCGAGTCTAAAGAATGAAAGGGGATGGGATGGAAGGGAAAAGTAAGGGATGACAATGTGAGGAAAGTAGTTATTGCAATTTGTGTTCTTGAGTTTATATTTTTTACCAATAAACCCTCAAAACTATATACATTAATTAACTATCTGCTACTTGACTCTAACATTCACCAGCAAACATTCCAAGGCCAAATTTTATTATTAGTATCTCTTTATAAAGCTTTTTATACCGATACAAATGATCGTGGCCAGCTCTTTTTATCCAAGCACTTGTGATTTACGAGTAATAATGTAGAACATACTAAAATGTCAAATATACATATGATAAAATGATACTAAAATACTCTTGTTAAATTATCATCACTTCCAATGATTGTTACCACATGAGTTTTTTAACAAGCGATGCAGATATTTTTGTTACTCATATATTAGCTCCATCACTACTTGACAGTAGCATAAGCCAAATTAGGCTAATAGAACAGCCCATAAATTAGCTGCATTAACCAGTAAAAGAATCAGTATGTAAATTAGCTGCATTAAGCAGTAAAAGAGTCACTATGTAAATTAGTTGACAATACCTTCATAAATTAGCTGCATTAAGCAAAGACACTAACACAAACACGCAGTAAAAGAGTCACTATGTTATAATGTCAATCACAAACTAAAGTCACAAGAGCAAAATCTCAAAGGACCTTAAACAAGAACACATAAACAAGATCCAAACACCCCCTTAAACAAACTGCGAACGTAGTTTTCACATTTATGCTTTGGGTCATTACAAGAAGTGGACAGTTCCAGATTCACTTCCTCATCTGAAAACTTTCTACTGCATTGTGTATTGCACTAGCAAAGACCTTTACACCTTAAATGCTACAGACTTGCACAATATTGTATAAAGTATGAGTGTGTTCATAGTATGTGCATACATACCCACCAAACTGAATCATACATTTCAGAACCCCAGTCCCTAACGAATCCAAGATCGCTGCAGAAACCATGTAAACAAAAGCCCGTAGTCAAATAAACCACTTATTCATAAGCCTGGACATTTTACAATCAGTATTTTATTCGAAGGTAATTGCAAAAAGAATTATAGTACATAAACACAAGCCAAACATAGGTAGTCACAGCTAGTAATAGAAAACTTAATTCACATTGTACGAACTCGAGTCACGATGTAGTAATGCAAAACAGAAACACAAGTCATAATGTTATACCCACAAAGTACTAACAAGAACAGATACACAAAGGCCCTCAAACAAGAGTACTTAAACATAAATAACATGGACTAAATATTAGAAAGCAAGAAATAACATAGATAAGTTTCAAACTGAATCATCACCCACGAGTATCAGAATCTTCAGAATCGCCTAGTCCCATGGTTGCTTTCAGATAAAACAATCTGTCTTGAATAGGGCAACCAAACAGTCCACGTGTTTTGACCGGATTTTCCAGCAAATACGCATATGCAGTGTGTATGTCTTCGCGTTCAAGACCCAGGCACTTCAGTTCTTCATAAATTTGCCCCTCAGTATACACATGTGGACGGGAGTTTTCAATTACCTTATAACAAGTAGATGACAACAATATCAATATAATATATATGGACAATAAAGTACTACTAATATAAATTCTAAATAAACCAAGTACCTTAGAATTCCTGTCTAAAGCATGGACTATGTTATCAAGAGAATTAGCAATCTTATCTTGGGATGGGTCCTCTTCAACAACCTTTCTTTTTTTGACTTTCCAATATGACCCGTATCAGACCTTTTAATTCCTGGCTTTAGAATTTGTAACGCCAACAAATTATTGATAGTGGAGAACTGGACCTCTTGTATATTCATGATTTGGTGCTCTTTCTTTTCTCATCTTCTTTTTTGTCAAAATTTTGTGTCGGGTGAGCTTTGGCCGCGTAAGCCCAAACGACAATAAGAAGACTTTGAGTCCTATATAAACTTTATTTAGCTCTAACAGATTTTACGGATTTAAGCACAAGTCCTATAGTTGCTAGTACTTTTGAACTCAGACTCAAATAAACATGAGTTAACAAACATCAATTGAGCAGCGGTATATTTATCTTTGGTTATTTTGGATAAGTTAGATGGTTTTTAGTGGTTGGTTTGTGCCTTACCCGAATTAAGAAGTGATAGAGTTGAGAATGCTCTTTATCGATTACCGTCATTTTTTTTTGTGTATAAGTACTTCTCCTAAATTGCCAATTTGATTTTAGCAATGGTTTTCCATTTTGGGTTTGTGCAAGACTTGTTTGCCTGATTGATGTAAAGAGTGGAAGTTTGTTGCGTTCCGGCGATCTGTATCACCCCCATACCCCGTTTGGACGGGATTGGGTATTGTTGTTATTGTTGCTATGCATCGTTCAGCTTTTTCTCTGATTAATTTTTAACTCCTTTTATCCATTGAGTTTAAGATGAGTTACTGCTCATATCAAATTTCAATGGGTCATTTCCGGGAAAAAACATTCTTTTTTACCTTGTTTATGTTTACGCCGCAACACCAGCAGAAGCATTCCAGCAGGCCTTGCATGGATCAGCATCCCCTGCTCCTTCTCTATCGGGTCTAAGTGTCTAACTGGTCAGCTTATAACTAAACATACCCTTTGTTTTCTGGTATATCTTCACTAATATTAACTGCACTATTTTAACCGCCTACTTTACTTCATTGAGCATCAGTTTCCTGAATTCCACCATGAGGACAATGTTACTGGTCAAGTCTACCAACGACTTAAACGACATGTTTGAGGGGGTGTCTTGGTTATTATAATAAATGCCATGGTCTTATCAGTTTTATATATGATATTGTTTCCGTTTAATTGTTTTCTTGGTGAACAAGTGTACGTCTATTTAAGTAGAAGGTAGGAGAGTCTCTGCGGACAGTGGGAGATCGAGCCTACTGTCTCTGGTTTGTAGGGTTTATCTTTTCTTTCTTAGTTTTCAATAAAACTAGCAGTTTGATTGGTATCATTTAGCTGTTGAACCCACTGATTTTGATATGAGGAACCCTCTTCTTTGATTGTTAACTATATTCATTAGATAATTGGTAAATTGTATATATGTTGCCAAGATATTGTAAGTCGAAGGTTCTTGTCATATTTAACAATGTGAAAGTTGATAGGAATTCCTTAATATCTTATGATCTGGTTGAATAGAAGTTGACAAAAACCATATTGTCAATCATATTTGATTCAGTTTGCTTCATTTAATCATAGTGGCTTGATGATTGCTAAAGGGACTTGTAGATTATGTTCCCTTGCAGTTGGAAAAGTTCCATATACCATAACAAAATGTTAGAAACTATCGCTGTCTAATGGAGATTGGCTAGTAAGTTACTGTTTAGTCGCTAAGTAGTAGTAACATAGTAATCAACTGATTATGGGACTTTAAGTAGCAGTAACATAGCCCCTGCAGGTTTTAGGGTTATTATGAGGTTAACAATACTTTAAGTTCTATCTCATATGATGTTACTTGTGTAGTTGTGTTCTAAAACTACACAGAAAGCATAATAGATTTTCATATTAACACTTTCTGTTTTATCCTCATCGTAGTAAACACATGTAATAGCAACTAATAGGTGCTGTTATTTTCATCATGAATCATACGGATTTTATTTTGCACGCCACAAATAATAATAGCGAAACGCTAGAAACAAAGTACAAACAACAATAAAAATCTTAACTGATACAGGGACTGACAAAGAGTAAACTCAACGGTATTTCTTAGCAAATTATGAAAAGTTGTAGAAAGTTTAAAGGTAGCTCATTATCAAGATTTTTGAGAAGAATCCAATCGAAACCGATCCATGTTCCTCTCCAAAACATCCATGATAGATCCTCCTCTTCCTCGACTCTTCCTTCAGATGATGCAATATCCTACGGACATTCGATATTAATCTGCATGCCGCATAATCCACTATTGTTTTGAAAACACACCTCATCTATGGTGTCCATTGTCGACCACGAGGAATTTTACCCGTGTTGTTGCTCGCATCTAGAACTGTAAGTTTGCCAAGCTGATCTAGAGCTTGAGGAATCGAACCAGAGATTTCATTGTGTGACAAATCCAAGCTTTCTACGGCCTGAAGATTGCCAAGAGACATTCGAATATGCCCAGAAATCATGTTGTTTAAAAACAAACGTGCTGAACGAACATCATAAAACAAATCTCTGTATTATTGGGCCAAACCCAATCATTGGGCTAATCCGAATCTGTTGGACAATAAGGCAGTTACAAAAGCAGTTACACAGTTAGCAGTTAGTTATAAAACGGTTACAAAGTGAAGGGACACGACTCTTACTTTTAACAAATCGTCATACCCTTTCACTTGTACCCTTTCGTTTTGTATAAATAGAAAACATGTTGTAAACAGTCATTAGATTGATGACAGATTCTGAATTAATAAAGTTTAAATTCAAGTTTATATTTTTGGTATATTGTGATTAAAGTTAGAATTCGATCCAACATTTGGCATCAGAGCTTTTGGTTCCTTGTTAACCAAATCATCATATACCAAGCTTTTTGTGTTCCTGTTTTTTTAATAAAAAAAATGCACTTCTTTTTTTCGGCCAAACAGTTTGCAAATCCGTTTAAAACACAACTCATAAAAATCATTTCTTGTGTTCATCAAATATT
>BQNB010123763.1:0-14828 GCA_026074375.1 Tanacetum coccineum
AACTAATGTAATTTTACCAATGAGTATATGACAGATCAAAAAGAATATCAAAAAAGTCATTAAATCTAAACCAATCATGTAAATAAAAGATATAATCCTGGAACATTCTAAATAAGAAAGTACGATGGTATAAAACCATTATTTCCATAATGTATCAGATGATCAAAATAAACATGAATGAATTATTCGCGGTTAAGCGCTTATTGAGTTCAATCATCTTGCATAATGTCCACATGTTGATTAGTTGCAGCCTCATCAACACACATCCTCATGTTATCTACATCACCGTGAGTTGGCATTTCATCTGATTCTATTGTCGGACTTGAAGGAGGACACACAACTTTGTTTACATCAGATGCAAGTTCAGGCAAAGAAGAAGATTCATCATGTGTAAAATCATTAATATGAGTTTCAACAATAGCAGGCTCCGTATCCACAATCGCTTTACCTTTGTTAGGGTCATTCACAATTACATCGTTCGTGGTTGTGTTAGTTGCATGAGGACACTCATTCGTACATATATGAGTTGCAACAGGCTTTAATCTAGATACATCATGACCCCACTCAAGCTCATCCATCAGCTTTTCCTCATACTCGGTTATAGTGGATCCCAAGTTCTCATCATGAATAGCGTAATCAGTCGTATCGCAATAATTATCTTCTGATGAAATACTTAAATCTGAGTACACCTGCTTTAGGACTGATCCTGAACTTGACAAACTCCTAACGTATTTCTTCAGGTCATTGTGTAACAACCCGAGTTTCACGACGCGTATGACGATCGCGAGTTCGACGTCATAATTATTATTTTATAAAAATTGTGTGAGCGAATGTCGACATGTAAAATTTTATTTGTCGTAAATAATTATTTTCGTATTTTATTACGAACGGAAATTTTAAATATTTATTTTTGACATTTTGCGAGTCACCGTTTGACCGCGCATTCATTAATCGTTTTGAGCATCGTAAAAAATTTTGACGCATCGCGTTATTATTTTTAAGATCGTAAATTAATTATTTTTATAAATGTCGTCATTTTGTTCCTTGTCTTGAGTCGGATTCGTGTTTTAAAATGTACGCATTTTATTAAATGTTTTAAACCAAGAAAAAGATGACGGAAATAAAAATGGTCTCGAAAGTATAATCTCGAGCCACGGTAGTCGGTTTTTATTTAAGTAAAAGTGTGGAGATTGAACTGCAGGAGTTGAGGTTGTAGCTTCAGTAGTTGTTGGTGTTGGGATTTGTGTTGATTGTTAAGAATAAGTAATGAATGGAGGAATGGGTGGAGGAATGGTTGTTGCAGGAGCTGCTATAACATTTTTAGGGATTGATGAAAGAACTGTGGGTTTAGGGATTACTAAGACTAGTACAGTGCGCAGTGAAGAAGAATGGATACTTAGATTTTCATGTTGAACTTGAACATCCAACATAGAAATAATTTTAGTCTCTACCGAGGAAATGTTATCAAGGTTGAGAAATATACTACCATAGTTGGATGAAACAGATCGACTAGAACTTGCAACCCGAGCAGGAGCAGCAGTAGTTGTTGCCTAAGCTTCATCTTGAACTTGAGCACTAGCATCCTCTTGATTAACTTCCTCGTGCTTAACATTTACCTTTTCAGCATCATTCATCTCCTCATTACCTTTCCCTTCATCAATAGGCTCTACATCTTTTAAATTCACATTCACATCATCATACATTTCTTTATTAATGTGATCATATTCTTCATCATCTACATCATTTGTTTCATCATCCGTAGGTACATAATCTTCAGATGTATGTACAAACTTATCTTTTTGTGTTTTTTCTTCATCATCTGTCTTATTGAGATCAGTGCTTTTGTCATCATTAGATTCAATTCTTTCATCATCACCTTCTTGATCATCATCATCATCATCACTAACTCCCCAAGACTCATACTCACTTTTTGAGAATCATATTTAGACACATTGGGAACCGTAGGTTTTACACCAGTTCCTTCATGTGTGTCAATAGAGTTGCCTCTTTGATAGCCTTTTTCATTTGAGCTTCCTTAAGTATTGCGGCTTCAGACAACAAATCAATCCATTTGCTTCTTTCAGCCTTTGCTGGTGCCTTCTTCTTTGACATAGACACACCATATAACAACCCGCAATTTTCATCAATGTAAATATCCATCTATTAAATTAGATGCACTGTAATATCCATCTATTATATATATATATACCACCTTTCTACAAGGAAATTTTTGCTTTATCTCATTATGTAACGTAACTTGCATCTCTAAAGTAAACGAGCTCATGCAACCTCTATCAATGCCATCTATATCTATGTTTATATCATGTAAACATCCTAATATGTTAAGTCTATATCTTAATATCATTTTACCAAGTACATTATCCATTTTAACATACTTTTCAAAACGTTATATCAAAACAAGCATTAAACGTTAAAATTTATATCAAAACCCTAATTATATGTATTGTATACATGTAAAATGAATGTACAAGCCTTTAAAGCATGTGTACAAGTGTACAATGCACAATATTTGAATAATATTTTCCCTCCAAGTCAATGTACAACTCATTTAAGCTTAATGTACAAGTCACTAATGCCTAAAAACCTAATTAGGTCATTTAAGCTCCTAAATCATGTTTAAACTTTACCAACACTTTAGCACAAGGTACAAGCACTTAATGCATGACATTTAAACCCTAAACCTAATCCCTAAATCATTCTAAAACCTAATCTAAAACCCTAAACCCTAAACGAAACCCTAAAACCCTAATTTCACTTTAACCTTAAAACTTGTAACACCCCCATTTTTACAATATAGTAGCGGAAGCTAATCTGGGGTATTAGTTCATGGATACAACAATCATAATCATAGAAAACAACTTTAAAAGAGACGTTGGAAAATTTTAGTTATCATTCATTATAATCAGAGTTTTTACAAAATGCAGGTCCCAAAATCTAAAACATCATGTTTGAATGATAATTAAAATTTTCCAATAACGTCTCTTTTAAAGTTGTTTTCTATGATTATGATTGTTGTATCCATGAAGTAATACCCCAGATTATCTTCCGCTGCTATATATAAAAATGGGGGTGTTACATCCTATTCCTAATGTAGGACAAGACCCGGTCATTCCTACAGGTCCATCAGTGTCTATTTCTTTTGATATCGACGCACCATCGGGAAGTCATATATCATCACCACTGGATCCACTATAATGGTAATAATTGCAACGAATACAATTATCATGGAAAATCAGGGTAACATTATTATTGTAGCTAAGCTCATGACATCAATACATTAACATGGGGGGGGGGGGGGGGGGGGGGGGGGAAATCACCGTATGATATTGGTTAGAGGACAGATGTCCCCGTGGAAATAGATAAACTTGCAAGGTTACCTTATTAGGACAAATATAGTGCATTGTGGCTACCCCAAAGCATGAGTATACAAACGGGAGCCGTCACCCCCAATAGATCTATTCACAATATTCGCGCTCACTCGCAATGCAAGTAATTAATGATTCATGATATGGAAATAATGGCACTGGAAGCTACTTAGGCAATAATATATTTGGATAGCATACAATTGGAAAAATACTTGCATTCATGGTTTATATCAGGTATCACAAGTTTATAAAGTATTCAAAAGATTGAAATATGGGGTTATGAGTTCATTAAGTCTTTGAAAAGTAATCATATTGTTATAAGATAAACGAGTATGTAAAAGAGTTTGTAACAAGCATGTATCCCCCTCGCGAGTTTATGAAAACATTAAAAAGATTGAAAAGCGAGGCTATGAACTCACTAAGTCCTTGAAAAGTAATCACATTATTATAAGATAAACGAGTATGTAAAAGAGTTTGTAACAAGCATGTATCCCCCTCGCGGGTTTATAAAACATTCAAAAGATTGAAAATGCGAGGCTATGAATCTCACCTGGTAGGTAGATGTAATAAATATTCTGAAATGAAAGCTGACGACCTTATCACAATCTTAACAGGGAAGGTTGATATAGCAAATGATAGTAAACAGCCACGTCACGCAACCTGAGTAAATATGTTGAGTCTTAGGAAGATTGTACTCTAGAACTTTGGTTCTAAGAGTTTAATATTGTTATGAGTTTGATTGGAGATTTTGGAATTATTATATCACTGTTCGGGCCATCATAATTTATAAGTCATTCAGTAAACGTTTGAGGAGCTAGGGCACTTTAAATTGTAAACCCAACAACTCAGTCAGAACGTAATACCAAGATGAAACCTCTTAATATGAAGCTCCCTAGTATTGTGGTACAATATAGCTTCCGGATGATCGGTTTTAAGCGTTTTATTTAATATCTGGAAATGTTAAGCACGTCAAGCGTTAATTAAAGTTATGTCTGGTAATTTTTTGAATGTGTTTTTATACTTTTTCAAAATGTTATATTTTAGACCCTGGGGTTTGGAAAATTGCAAGTAGACCCTTGGGGTATGTATTTTTATGACTTTGGTCCTTCAACTTTGAAAGATATCCCAAGTAAACCATGGACTTTTAAAAGTGACATAATAGACCCCTATAGTTATAACTTTGATAAAATGATACTTTTAGTCCTTTTAGTTATAAGTTTCTGAAATTTATGATATATACCCCTTGCATGGATTATAATTACAAAACATGTCCAAATTTCCATGCAAGCTTAGTTTAACATTTCAATAGACATTTATAAGTTATAATAAACTAAAATATGAAGTTTTAACGCAGCACAGGTAAAACGGGTCAAATTAGGGTTTTAAAATGAAAACGCACGTGTTTTAAGATTAAATTATTTCATGACTTATCAAAGCACTTATTTTAACATTATATAAGCTTATTAGGATAGATTATAACAATAGTTTACAAGTTTAGCTCACAGTTTAAGTAAAAACATGAAATTAGGGTTTCGGGTGTACGGTTTTGGATCAAAAAGGCATAACACTTAGGTTTTTGAATTCAAAGCTTTATATTATGATTTTAGCAAGATCATATGAACATTATAACGTTTTAAAAGCAGATCATAAGCTTAGAGAACCTGGTCTTAAGCTTATGGCTTGGAAACGGGTCAGAATTGGGACTTTCGGCTTTGTACGCCTAGAATAACGACTCCCGGGCTTCGTTTCTTGGTTTCTTTTGCTTCCTTTCT
Organism: Tanacetum coccineum; assembly: GCA_026074375.1. Lineage (NCBI taxonomy): Eukaryota > Viridiplantae > Streptophyta > Magnoliopsida > Asterales > Asteraceae > Tanacetum > Tanacetum coccineum. The sequence goes on from BQNB010123763.1 coordinate 5,159, forward strand.
GTACTTGAGACTTCTTAATATCACTTAGGAACTATTAGAGCAAAGGATTGCTTCTATGAATGGTTATAGAGGAGGAAGTGGGGGATGAAGAAAAATGAATGATTTAGGTTCCTATTTATAGTAGTTTGAAGGCAAAGGAGTTAAGGAACACTTAGGATATGTTCATGGACGTGTGGAGGGTCTATAGGGTGACTAGGAGAGGCTATATGGTGATTTGTTAAGGCTAGGAACTAGATTGAAGTGGTGTTGGAGTCCTTGTGGTGCCATGACTTAAAAAGAAAGAACAAGAGCACATGTGAAGCTTTTTAATCAAAAACAAATGAAGATATTTGTTGTAGTAGCTGAGTAAGCAACTTAGGATGCATGTGGGTAAGTTATTTTGCAAAGGAATCCTTTAAAATGGGTCAATATTGCAAAAGAATGAGTTTCGGGTTCATATGAGCTCATAAGGGTTCGAATTCTTGTTTTTGGCTTATATTTCGCATACATTGATCAAGAAGTGATTAAAATATGATCTTAAGGTTTGTAATAATAAGTATTAATAAAAGTTAGCAAGTGGTTTGGGTTAAAACGGGTTAAAAATGAGTAAATAAGGTCGCGGGTTCACATAGGGCTCGTTTAGGGTTTCTTTGGCTTTCTTGGCTTATATTTCGAATATTGTTGATTGGGAATGATGGAATACAGATCCTAGGGCTTATATAAAGTATTATCAATGAAGTTTGGTCGTTGGTTTAAGTTAAAATAGATTGAAATTGAAAGAATAAGCCGTGGCTTAGAATTAGGGTTCATATAAGGCTTTTAGGGTTTTCTAGCTTTGTAATTCTCGTACATTATTGAAGAAAGGATGGTTAATGATAGATAAAGGTTTGTAAACTTATTTTATAGGTTTACAATGACTCTTGGTTACTTACTTGAGAATGACATGGTCAGAAAATGAGTAAACGGGTCAAAGTTACATTTAGTGCACAATTAGGGTTTCTTGGATTCGTTTCTTGTATAATTGAAGTAGAATGATGAAATGGTGTTGGAATGATGATTGAACATGATTGATAATGTTTTAAATTAAGTTATTAAAACTTATTTGGATATTGGTTTAGGTTTATGATGGATAAAAACGAAGAAACGGGTCATGGTTCTCGTATTGTCGGGTTGTAGGGTTTTAGACTTTGGAATTAAGGTTTTGTAGTGAAAATAGTGTATGAAAGCTTTATGAATAGAATAATTAGGGGTTTGAAACATTGTATATTGAGGGTAGTAGCTTGTACAAAGTTGTGTTGTGAAGAAATTGGAATGAATTCGGAGGTTAAAAACGGTATATTAGATGTAATGCTTAATGACTTGTTTTTTGAGCTTTTGAGGACTTGGACTTGATTGGAGGGAGTTATATGTCATCATGGAGATGTTATGTTACTTGTACATATGCTTTGGTATCGTGTGCATTCACTTTAGATGTTAATTCCTTCTATGAGATTAGGGTTTAGAGGCATACGATGATGGTTTAAAGCCCGTTTAGATATAACGTTGTGAATAGTACATTATATGAATAATGTACCTTGTAAAAGGGATATGATGATATTGACTTGACATGTTATGATGTTTGCTTGACATATGAAGATAGGATGGTCATAGATAGGTTGCGTGAGCTCGTCTTACTTCTATTTATGAAATATGAGATTTATAGTAATGTAATAAAGCGGGAAAACTTTTTCCACGTAACAATTGTGATAATAGTAATATAGGGTTTGCATCTGATGAAATTTCTTGGGATTGTTATAGTTCACCCCTTATGAAATCTCGTCCTAAGATTTTATGAAATAATTGAATTTAAGTTAGGACTATTCAAGGTTACAAGTTAACGTGTGTGATGCATTTATATTTATGTTACGTACCATTATTATGTTTACTTATTTTCAAACGTCTACTTTTTTCCATGACTACACCTACTTGATGACAAACATATAAGAATTTCTTCAGATTCTGGATAGTACCTGGGTGGATTGAAATAAGTTACACCATTCAGATGTAAGATTCGTTATTTTCCCTTTTCTATATTCAAAGTAACATCAATAGAATGCTATCAAAAAGTCTTTGTCATAATTTTCATAACTAGTGGTATTGAATCAATTTGACATTGCATAGATTTTCTTGTGTGTTTCTTGTTATTAGTTGCCTGAATATATAATTTTTTTTCTTAGAATACGGAGATCATGGAATGAGTGATGTCAAAGAATGATTATGAATTTGTAAGAGAGTTGCTAATCATGTGAGATACATATTTTTAAATGAACAGATGATGAAGGTAATAAAATATTGTTTTAAGTGAAGAAATGGAAGGTATTTGTACATAGGGGATTGAAGGAAAACTTGTTTGTAAGTATTGTTATATACTTTAGACTACTTATTTATAATTAGTCACTTACAATATAGAAGCGTCCAAACGCATTGTAACTGAGAATTTATAAATTTCATAGTTAGGATTTATTATTTTTCCTTATTCAATGAAGAAGATTTATAAGTTCATTTAAATAAGATGATCTAAATCGTCTTACCTAAGAATAAAAAACATGATATGGGTATGTGTAGAAAATGATTTGATCATGTATGGTTTAGGTAATATGGAGATGTTGATTGTATGTCGCCCATATAAATCGCGGATGAAATTTTATGTTGCAAAGGTATGATGAGGTGTATTTAGAGTTTGAGTTGATAGAATTGACAAAAATAATTGCAAGTTTTGATACCATAGATAACAAGTGGTAACGGAATTATCTCTTTTCTATTTCATTAGATAACCTTTACTACGAACTTTATATATGAAAAAAGAGTGATACTTATGTTACCATATCTCGAGATTTAGTTGAGTAGATTGAGTAGATGTTGTAATAATAGATGTTTTAGATCCTACAGTTTCTTGTCTGTTGGACTAATTTGTGGCAATTCTGAAATCCTACAGTGCACTGTCCTGTTGTGATGCAGAGTACACTTCCTACAAAGGGGATGAGGTCTATTATATCCACGGTTTCTATTTGCCTTGAAGATTTCCTGCCTTTCATTTTGCTGCTGATGGTGATAATTGTTACGGTTGTTACTGTTACGGTTATTTGGGTAGTTATTTTTGTTAATGTTGATTGTTAGAGTGGTTATTGTTGTTGCAGATCATTGGTTAGTTGTTGTGTTTGTTGGTGTTAATTCTATCATCGATCTTCATTTGTGATCATTGGTTTTTGCACAGAATTACGCTTTATTATTTGGTCCCATTAGTCTGTGAGCTATGTTGGTGGCTTCTTCCAGAGTCTGAGGTTTTGAAGCAGTAACGTTTCCTTCAATGCTTTGCGGCAGTCCCCGATGAAAGCTTCCATAAGTTTCTCAGTTTTGGGCACCATGTTTGGACAATATGAATGCTAATTCTTGGAATCTTATAATGGTAAGTCTTGAGTTCACTTCCATTTACAGTTAGACCATAAAATTCTCTCCATTTTCTTGATATCAGTTCGGGACAGTACTTGTTACGTTAGATGCCTTTTATTATACTCAGTTCATGGTGATTTAATTAGCTTGCTCTATTCCCATAGGTTGGGCATGCGCATTCCACCAGGACAAGGCATCATCAGTTAAAGTACCAGTAGCAAATGTTACTTTATTTTCCTCAGCACATCTGCTTTGTAAGAATACTGATTCAGTTCGCTCAAACAGCGAAATAGGGCTATGCTCCTTGCGTACCATTAAAGCAGAAGGTTGACAGATGATAAAACTCTTTGTTAGTTTCCCATGTTTACAGCAGGGAGTCCAGTAGATTGTTGGGGTTATAGCACTGCTTATGGCAGCAGTTGTGCTTCCACGGCTGTGTAAGATCAACAATCAGTCTGCCGGAATGGCATCTATAAGTTTATGGCTGGTTGTTCGGATGTTGACTTCCTTTTGGGAGGTATTCTATCAACACTAAGGGAACATTGTAGTTAAGTATGACATCACCAGTTTAGAAAGGTAATACTTAAAGAGCACATGTGATGCTTTTAAATGCTTGAGTAAATGCGTATTTTTGGATGTAAGCACATAGAAGTTTTGGTATGATTCGTGAAGCGGAGATTTTATACAACTGATGGAGATGATGATGGAAGAGAGAAATAAGTTGGAAACAATAAGGTATGAAACGGGATTTCCTTTATAAATAACTTGCCTTTTTACTGTACATAGTCAAGATTTGACAAGCGTTTTTATTTATACCACACATCCCGTGGCTTAAGATAAAGCTATAACTAGTTTAAGAGTTGATGATTTTGAGCTGGTAGATGACATCCTAAAGATCTTCCTGGTTTGTTTGGTGATAAGCTTGGGTTTTCTCAATGATCCGTTCAAGATCAAAAATTCTGTAGTGAGCAAAGGCAATCTTATCCTTTTGCCCTAACCGTTTCTTTTGAAGTTTGATAATTTGAGTACGGATTTCCTTGAGTTCAGTCTTTAGTTCGTTACCATTAATACGTCATTCTTCCATTTTCTCAATGCGGTGAAAAGAGAGTTCATCTAAATAATTCAAGATATCTTCAACTTGTTTCTCATGATGTTTTAGATACATCTTATCTGAACATTTTCCTATTTCAAATACTTAAGGTGGGGTAGAAGTAGAAACTAAGAAGGATGGTGATACCAAATTACAAGTTTGATTCTGAGATGAATTAGAAAACGTAGTTGAGGAAGAAGATGGGGAATGGATTCGCTTCTTAGGTGGTAATAGTTCTTCAGGAATAAAGAAATATCGAGGATTAAATAGTAGTGATGGTGGTAATATTGGAGATAGAGTCAAAGTAGTTGGTGGAGTAATAGGATCTGGTGATGAAATAGGTGATTCCTTAGCATAAAATGATTGTACGTTCTTCAAACAAGGATTGTTGTAGAAAGATGAGAATACGGGTGGGATCATATTATCTTTATAGTTTTCTGAAGAGTTAAAAGAACTGCTTCCTGATGAAGCTGGGAAATAATCCGGTGAAACCGAAGTATAGTTAAGAATATTCATAGAGGAAAAAGCATCCTCAATATCGGACGTAGAGCGGGATTGGGAGAAGACATCGTTTGTTAACAAAACAGTCGTAAATAAATAAGTTATTTTACTATTACATCCTTGTTCGGAATGCTAGTGGACACGGAGGACTTTGATGCGCTGAAAAAAGGAAATGGGTTATAGTTAAGGTTTTCTGGACCTTGTTCTCTAATAACATGGCGTGATACAATCTGTAAACACCCCCATTTTTACAATAATTATAAAAAAAAAACAGCGTAAAGATAATTGGGGTATTATTCATGGTTACAAACAATCATAATCATAGAAAACAACTTTAAAAGAGACGTTGTTGGAAAATTTTAGTTATCAATTCATTATAATCAGAGTTTTTATAAAATGTAGGTCCCAAAAATAAAAAACATATTGTTTGGTATGATACAGTTCAGCCATCTTCGAGTCTATGCCACTCCGTACCGCATCTTGCTCAATTACCTGAGATAAACATGCTAAAAAGGGTCAACACAAAGGTTGAGTGAAATTCATAGGTTTGAAATGTAATAATTGAATACAAGTTATAATGGAAATATTGGCATTACTGGGATAATTATCATGGAGAACATTTAATATCATGGAGAACAGTATTATCATGGGAAAACAGTTGAATATTATCATATGGTTGAATGCAAGTCACTATAATGGTAATAATTGCAACGAATACAATTATCATGGAAAATCAGGGTAACATTATTATTGTACCTAAGCTCATGACATCAATACATTAACAGGGAAATCACCGTAGTGATATTGGTTAGGGACAGATGTCCCCGTGGAAAAGGTAACTTGCCAAGGTTACCTATTAGGACAAATATAGTGCGTTTGGCTACCCCAAGCATGGGTATACAAACGGGAGCCGTCACCCCCAATAGATCTATTCACAATATTCGCGTTCACTCGCAATGCAAGTAATTAATGATTCATGATATGGAAATAATGGCACTGGAAGCTACTTAGGCAATAATATATCTGGATAGCATACAGTTGGAAAAACACTTGCATTCATGGTTTATATCAGGTATCACAGGTTTATAAAGTATTCAAAAGATTGAAATGTGGGGTTATGAATTCATTAAGTCTTTGAAAAGTAATCACATTGTTATAAGATAAATGAGTTTGTAACAAGCATGTATCCCCCTCGCGGGTTTATAAAACATGTAAATAAGTAAATGCGAGGTTATGAATCTCACCTTAACAGGGAAATCTGATTAACGGCAAAAGTATATCAAAGGAAAGGCGTCTGTATGGTAGTACAACGTTATCTACTCGGGCGGAAAGTATATCAACTTTAAAGAAAGCAGTTTCGTCACGTAACCTCGGATAATATGTCGAGTCTTAGGAAGATTGTACTCTAGAACTTTGATTCTAAGAGTTTAATATTGTTATGAGTTTGATTGGAGAGTTTGGAATTATTGTATCACCGTTCAGGCCATCATATTTTAGAAGTCATTCAGTAAACGTTTGAGGAGCTAGGGCACTTGATATGTGTGAAAACATATATCCGTTTTATATAAAAAATAACCCATAAAAGACAAAATTGTGCTTAAAATGCTTGTAAATTGCTTGTTTTGTCTTTATGATTGTGTAGGTATGGATATAGCAAAAATCACAAGAAAATGGTCAAAGCCGGAAAAACACGAACACGGGAACGGATAAAGAGTGTACAAGAGCCAGAAGTTTGCTATCAAAGGTTCAAAAGTCAACTCATGGTCAACCCTTGGTCAACCTAGTCAAACATGGAAAGACAAAACCTAAAAACCCCAAATCAGCCCCTCAAATAAACCAAATTGCAAAAATGGTCTCTAAACCCTAACGGTGTTAACTCTTTAATATATAAAGAGTTAACACTCATTATTTATTTTTTATAACAAATCCTTTACCCGAGCCCAAAACACACCTGTGGCCCATTTCTTTTATAAATAACCCAAGCCCAAAGCAAAGTCAAACACATTTTCACCCGGGTAAAAAGAAATCAAACGCTCCCTTATAGAAAGAAATGGCGCGGGAAAAGTGGTTATTACTATTCACCATCGTCTTCAATTTACCTTGAGTTAAAATCAAAGGGCAAGCAAAACGGGTCATATTAGGGTTTTAAAACGTAAACGCGCGGGTTTTAAGTTCAAATTCCTTCGAAACTTGATAAAGTTATTATATTAAAATTATTTAAGCATGTTAGGATAGATTATAACAATATTTAGCCATTATAACATTTAGTTTTAAGAAAAACACAAAATTAGGGTTTTAGGTGTACGATTTTGGATCAAAATGAAAAATGAGCATGAATTGAGTTATAAAACATTAACAAGAGTATATTTAGGATCATATGAACATTATAAGAGTGTAGGATCAGGTATGAAGATCATAGAACCTGGGTTTGAGCTTATAGCTTGGAAACGGGTCAAAATCAGGACTTTTAGCTTCGTACGCCTAGAATAACGACTCCGGGGCTTCTTTTCTTGGTTTCTTTTGCTTCACTTCTGTTCTTGAGACTTCTTAGGACCTCTTAGGAACTTCTTTGAGCAAAGGATTGCTGCTATCATGGGTTATAGAGGAGGAAGTAGGGGATGAGTTGAAATTAAGAGTTTATGCCCCTATTTATACTCGAAATGAGCTTGGAGGCCAATGGAGGTTTTGTGGTTAGGTGAGGAATGCGTATGTAGGGTCTATAGGATGATGAGGAGAGCTATGGAGATGAGTTGTATAAAGCTAGAATAGCTTATGAGGTGTTGGCTGCCCTTTTGATGCCGCGGCTGAAGAAGAAAGAAAGCGACCATCGTGGCAATTTTTGGTTACTTCGATCTGAAGAAGATATTTAGGAGAGGTGTGTGTAAGTAGCTTAGGAAGAGAGGTGCTTGTCATTGAGGTGCTTGGTTGCAAGAAAAACTTCCAAAATGGGTCAAATTGCAAAGGTTTTGGGTTTCGGGTACTTTAGGGCTCAATTAGGGTTTTCTAGCTTGTAATTCGTGTACATTTGATTTGTAATGATAGATATATGTTCACAAGACTTGTATTAAGGATTAATAACAAGAATTGATAGGTGGTTTGGGTTTAAAATGGGTGAAAACGAGTAAACGGGTCAAAAGTTCCAATTAGGGCACAATTAGGGTTTCTTGGATTTGATTTGCATATAGTTGAAGTAAAATGATGATAGCATATGATTGAATAATGTGTAAAATAAGTTATTACAACTTATTTGAGGGTTGGTTTGGGTTTACAATGAAGAAACGGGTCATGGTTTAGTATTTTGCTCGGGTTAGGGTTTTAGACTTTTGAATTAGGGTTTTGAGTGTAAATATGTGTATGAAAGCTTATGAGTAGAATAATTAGGGTTTAAACATTGTATATTGAGTGTAGTAGCTTGTACAAAAGTGGTGGTGAAGAAACTAGAATGAAAACGGAGGTAAAACGGCTATTTTGGATGTCATGCTTAATGACTTGTATATTGAGCTTTTAAGGACTTGTACTTTGACTTGGAGGGAGTTTATATTTCAAATGAGATGTTATATTACTTGTACATATGCTTTAGTAGCTTGTTCATTCACTTTAGATATTAACCTTTCATGAAATTAGGGTTTAGAGGCATACGATAACGGTTTAAAGCCCGTTTTGATATAACGTTACAAATGGTACATTATATGAGTAATGTACTTTGTAAAAATGATATTATGATATTGACTTGACATGTTATGATGTTTTCTTGACATATATAAAGATAGGATTGCCATAGGTAGGTTGCGTGAGCTCGTTTACTTTAGAAATATAAACTATGAAATGTAATGGAATGGAATGAAACAAAAAATTTATTCTCATGAAAAGTAGTACTTAATAAAGTAGTAGATATTACATTGATGAAATACTAGAAAATTACGGGTTGTTATAGGTCTCATTATCGGAACATCTCAAAGCAGACAGCACGATAAGAGTGAACCAGCGAGTTATTATCTTACCGATTGAAAAATAAAAAATTAATTTGAAAATCAATCGACGTGTCACTTGCTAAAGTGGTTTTGTGACACATCGAGAGTGTTAATCATTTCTAAATTCATCATCAATCGTTAATTCATAACCTAGAACAAGTTTGATTCTTATAGAATCGCACCATTGTTTCTTTCCAGTTGTCACAAGTTTGATTCATATAGAATCGCACAAGTCACCTACCATGAGCTTATATCACTCGAATGTTCTGGCAAAATCACAAGGATAATGCGTAGGACTCTAAATGTATATATTGTTATTCACATTGTGTGACTAAGCAAGCAAAATTTGACAAGTGTCCTAATGAGATTTATGGATGATCTCTTTTAGTTCTAGACTCAATAGTGCACTTTTGTTTTAGTGATCGGAGGCTGGAGCGGGCTGCCACATTTTCAATATCAACTAACTCGGAGTGAGAAAGTCGATAGAAATACGTGTAATCTCCATGAGAAATGAAACAAGAGTTTTTTGAGAGACCTTGAGTGGCTAGGGAGGGTTATGCATAGCTTTACTGGGTCCATGATTGTCCTCAATGTCAGATAACACCTTAGTGTTTCCGACAGTTTATGTATTGATCCGGTTTCTGCCTAAGTGTATGGAGGGCTTCTTTCTTTTCACCCTTTATCATTACATTTCTTTTTC
>BQNB010123764.1:4334-20043 GCA_026074375.1 Tanacetum coccineum
AATTTCATCGCTTGTGCGGTACTATTTCATTTCATCTTCTATTTACGAATTCAACCTCAGACTACATATCTAGACACACTTATTTCTATAATAAATCTTATCTCACTTATCATACATAACCTAGAGGCCATATATAATGGAGTAATAGTTTTATCTGAGATGGTTGATTAATGTAGACAACTCACTCAAAACGTCTAGGTACGGTAGGGAAGATTTACACGTATTACTACTAATCACAAACCCTGCTTTAAAATTGGACTTATTCTACACTGTCACCTTAATATGGACGGACTGAAGCAGGTGTGCTTTATGGAGGATATCTACATAACTGCACTTGCTTGCGCCTTCTTTATATTATTAACAAGCTCCAAGTGCGTCTCTTCTTTAATTCCAACAACTACCTCTTCTTTCTCTAAACACCTACGCTGTGCACACAAACCTAACCATCTCAACCCTTGTTTCATGAAGATGGTCGGAGTCGACGTTTTGTTTTCTAGTTTCACTTTGCATTTCTCGAAATGCTCAACTTCAATTCCAGTACCCAATCAATCTTATTAAATTTAAACCATCAATCATCTACAAGTTTTTATTAAATTAAAACCAGTCGGTGTACAAATTTCATATGTAGCCAAAATCTGTAACTTGATTTCATCTTAAAAGGAGTAAACGGTTAGTCTACAAAAAAAGCATGCATCCACTAAATATCCACCTAATTTTATACACAATCCTCACCCACATTTCCGGTCAACAACTCTCCTGCGACATCGTCACTCTCTGTCCTTTTCACCACAGCCTTCAAAAACTCCATAATATGTGCCTCTCTTCATATTCAGCTTAAACGATGTCGCCAAACCTTCTTCAACTATTTATACATCATCTGTATAATCTCCAACGTCGTTTACGCAATGGAATCTTACACAGTACTACGTCATCATTCTCAATTTCATAGCTTGTGCGGTGTTATTTATGTATTTCATTTGATTTATTTTTAAAAAAATTTGTTCAAAGAAAATACATCTGAGTTATTTAGTGTTTGTATAGGGCTTATTTTGAGGGTGTTTGGGATTACGTTATGGTGTAGATTATTCTGATTTTTGGGTGATGTGAAATAAGAATAATTAGACCATAGTGTTTGGCTATTAAATGGGAAAGTGTAGGTCTTGGATGTTTAGTATTTAGGCTACTGATAACCTCCAATTCTTGATTAAAAAATTTATCAGGCTAGTTTTGCTACTTCGTGCTTGGATAGTAGAAATTAAAAAAAGTGGTATATTTTAATAAGTTTTAACTGAGCTACATTTTGGTTGACAAACTTTGATGTGAATTGGGTTATAATTCTTTACTGATAGTTCTTGGTTTAGTATATAGTAAGAATTCTTATGAAGTCTATTTTAGTATACTAGTTGGATACCCGCGCATAGCAGCGGTGATAATTTTTTTTGACCCAACTCTCCCCGCAATTCTCTACCCGCTACGTGAATCTCTGTATAATCTCCAACGTCGTTTACGCAATGGAATCTTACACAGTACTACGTCATCGTTCTCAATTTCATAGCTTGTGCGGTGTTATTTATGTATTTCATTTGATTTATTTTAAAAAAAAATTGTTCAAAGAAAATACATCTCAGTTATTTAGTGTTTGAATAGGGCTTATTTTGAGGGTGTTTGGGATTACGTTATGGTGTAGATTATTCTGATTTTTGGGTGATGTGAAATAAGAATAATTAGACCATAGTGTTTGGCTACTAAATGGGAAAGTGTAGGTCTTGGATGTTTAGTATTTAGGCTACTGATAACCTCCAATTCTTGATTAAAAAATTTATCAGGCTAGTTTTGCTACTTCGTGCTTGGATAGTAGAAATTAAAAAGAGTGGTATATTTTAATAAGTTTTAACTGAGCTACATTTTGGTTGACAAACTCTGATGTGAATTGGGTTATAATTCTTTACTGATAGTTCTTGGTTAGTATATAGTAATAATTCTTATGAAGTCTATTTTAGTATATTAGAATCATAACTGATTTTTAAAGTGGAAAATAAACTTCTTTGTTTAGAAATATGTGAAACTAACCTTTTATAGTAGCCTAGACGCTATGAGAATCAATTTCGTGAGTGGTGTTTTTGGAAGTATTTGTTATGGTGCTGGATCAAGCTAGGTTTAAAGTAGTCTAGTTCGCATTTCTTTGCTAAACGGCTAGCTGAAATTGGTGTTTTTGTTGATTATCAGATGAACCATTATCGTTTTTTTCTATGATGTACTTGAAGCTTGTGGGAATGTGGGTAGGTTAGATTGAACGTACAGTACTAGTAAGATTCAATATGATAGATCCTTCTTAAAGAGAATTCATAGCTTGTGAACTTAATACTGACGGAAAGAGGTGTGCTTTCTGAATTTCTACATAAGTACAATGGCGCCTATTTCTAAGAAGGTCCAAGATTGTGTCAAGTAAGATGAGACCAAATGATGTATATTTTAAAAGTTACCTTCGATACTTAATTTAATTCCAAGACTACGACTAGCAAGTTGATACAGCTTGCTGACTGTACATTGCATTTTATTATTAGAAAAGGATTTTAATGGAAGTTGGAAGGATAGAGCAAGAAATTTCGATAATATGTAGTTTCTTTCTGGAAATGTTGTGTTGCATCCTTCATTGAGTATAATTTGGTCACCATGAGTGGATACTTTCGATGTTCTTTCACCAAACAAGCACGGTAAATATTGTTCGGCATGTAGTTAAGTTGAAAATGGCGCACTCATCTTTTGCTGCGGTTTCAGATGTAGCACAAAGGCTTTTGCGTATATTTGATCTCCTTATGCTTTCAGGGTTAAAAGAAAAAGAGTTATGGCGTGACTTTGTTTTCTGGATGTATTTCCGTAATTCTATTACCAAAAAAATACCATAAATTTCGGTCACAAAGTTATTCTAATTCGTGTTTGTATATATAACATAATTCTGAGAAAAAAAAACATGTTCTTCAAGGTATGCTGCTAGGTCTTTGTACCATTATAATTATTTGGAATTGATCCTTACTGATTTTAAAATTCCTCTTCTGCAGACAGCAGTTTTCAGCTACATGGCTTTTATTATACTGCTAATCCCAACCCTTTGGTTTGTAGTTTGTTGATTCTAATTTCTTTTATGCTATTTTCAATCATTTCAAATAGCGTCCCTATATGTATCTGTTTTTAGTTTCATCAATGTTGACCATTTTTACTACCTCTTGTTTACTCTCAATATGGTTGGCTGAAGGATTCAAAAGGGCTGCAGAATCTCTTGAAAAACTGCTTTATGTTACTTGCGGAGGAGCTACCTGGGACACAATGGCCTGCGGTACGTTGTCATGGATATGGAGATCATGGACCTAAACTATGGACTAAGTGATTAGGGTTAGCACAGTTTTTCAGTACTTTCTTATCTAATTCACTGATTTTACTTAACTCTGATTTCTACTTGACATCAGTTACTTGGATTATAAATTTGTGCAGCCTTGGGAGATAACCCAAGGTGTTAAATGCTCCACCCGTGCTGTTCGTTTAGTGAGGGAAAAGGATTGCGCAGGATTAACAACATGAATCAGTTTCAGTGTTATCTTATATTATATGCTTATACGTGAGATGGGAGTCCCGACCCATCTATTAATGAATGAGCGGATTAACGGGTTAGCTAAAAGAGTATATGATCTCATGGGTTCAAAGTTGCCCAAGAATCCGTATCATATTATACTACATATAAACCTTCTAAGTTGTTTTATTATTGTAGTTGTATTATTTTTGACACCATCAAACCACCACCACGGACTATCAAATCATGTTTGGCGCCTTAATAATTCATATAGAAATGACGCACACTGACATGGATTGTTTTGTCCCACACTAAAAAAGGCCGCTTTCATCTAGAACCTATTTTTACCCGTTATCAAATCAGCCCATATTTCCACCTTTATAGTTTTACTTGATCGCTTGGGAGCCTGAGTTTTACATCATCTTTACTTGTTTAGCATCGATGCAGGTGGTAGTCCAAATGAAACCCGAACCAGCAGAACCAGTGGTAGCTAGAAGAGCTAGGACAATACGGGAAAACATTGTGAAGAGTCGTGCATTCATGCAAATGTTTTTCTCAATTACCCAGTTTTCCAAGGTAGCCTTTAAGTACTTGAGATCTCGTTCAAAGTCAAAAGCTTGAGAAAGGTACAACCTTGATGATCAGGGCAAAACTGGTATTTACTTAAGTTTCTACTATGATTTACCATATGTAATGTGTTCAACTGCTTAGAGCTAGCAAATCATAGAATAACTTGATGTAACACGATTTTGAACGTTGAAAGAAAATGATATATTTCTTTAAGATATAATCATATTGAGCTAATAGTACGGCCTATGAATAATGCAAAAATGCTACGTATGTTAACACTTTTACACAAAAGGATTCACTTAATGATGTGACTTGGTTCTTTTTTTTTCAGTATGTCTAACTTAGAAATTTGAGAAGATAATAATATTTGAAATGGACCAACTGTGATGCAACTCATTATGTGAAATGTTATTATGTATCAAAAAGCATGTTACCGGCGAATTGTTGCGGGGTGTTAATTTTTCGCGCGTTGTTGCGGGACACTAATTTTTTTCTATTTTGTGCGGGTTTATTTTTTCGGTCTTTGTATCGTTATTTTTTTATATTATTTCTTTCCTTCTGTGAATTTATTTTCACGGTTTCATGTTTAATGGTTTGGTTTTTTTTATATGAGCTTACATGTTGACCTTCATGTTTAAATTTTTTTTTACTTAGCGTACGTTGGTTTTTTATTGCGTCGTTTATTTTAAAGTTATTAGCAATTTTAATATTTTTTTTAAATTAAACTATTTTCTTTATAAAGCGTACGTATGTCCGAACCATTCAATATTGGGCTCGTTTTGTTCGCAATCCGAAGATCTTTCCGGGGGTGTTTTGAAGTTTATTACAAAGAAAAGTCGTAAATAGTTAAAAGAGTGGGAATGTGGGTAAAGGGTTTCCCCGGTAAATGTATTACACCAAAAAAGAGTGGGAATGTGCCCGTGTGTTGCAACGGGTTTTTTTTATGTTGCTGACTTGTATGTTTCACGTTATTATATGAGAGCAATATCGTTGTGTAAGTAAAAATGGGAGGAAAAAAAACTATGGGCCGGCCAGGCGTGGGCCATATATTTTTCCCGAATTGATTTTGAACGAATATTGTGTTGGAATGTGCCCGTGCGTTGAAGGGGGCGGACTTTGTATTCGTCGATTTTTTTTTTTAGCGTCTATTGTTTGTTACCCGTTTTATTAACTCGTGCTTAATTATGACTAGTAAAAAATAAAGGAAAAAAAGACCAAATGGGCCGGCCCAACAAAAACGGGAGCCCAAACAAAACTATGGCCGATTTCTGGTAAAAAATGAATCGTGGAAATGGTTGTCAAAATACGTCGTTTTAAAGTTGAATTGAGTATATATTATATCATGATGGATTACCCGACGCGTTGCTTGCATTGAGGGGTCCATAAACGCTAGTTAAGTTTATTAACGACAAGGGTAATATCGTCTTTTCCCACCCACTGATACCATTTATTAAAGAGTAAACTACACCAGTGGTCCTTGTGGTTTGCGTTGACCAACACCGGTAGTCCCTTGACCAAACTAATTGCACCGTTGGACCTTAAGTGGCAAACGTTAGGCGTGGCTGGTCCCTCATTTCTTGGGGGTCCATAAACGCTAGTTAAGTTTATTAACGACAAGGGTAATATCGTCTTTTCCCACCCACTGATACCATTTATTAAACTTCCCACCCACCCTCCATCCCCAAAACGCAAACCTTTTTCACCCACAACCCTACCCATTCATCTTCTTCCCCAAATCTTATGTCAATCAAACCCTAATATCTGTTAAACTAACAACGATGGTGGTTCCTCTATACGAAATCAGAAAGGATGATGTTCATGATCGTGATCCCTACAAGATGTACAGTAAGTATTTTTTTTTTGTTATTTTGACAATGTTGTTTAATTTAAACTCTAATGAGGCGTTACAAATGACTTGTAGTATGATTAATTGAATGTGAAATAATTGTTTTTATGTTTTGTGGCTTGAAACCCTATATTGATTCGTTTTTGTTAAATTTATTGCAGAACTGGAGTCTACTCTGTTTTCTATCAAGCTTCATTATGGAGGTGTTTTCACAAAAAGTCCAAACAGGAAATACATTAATGGTAACATTACCTTTGTTGATATGATAGATAGTGATGAATTTTCTGTCCATGAAATAGATTCTATGTTAGAAGACTTAGGACAAGATGGGCACAGGGTGATGTTTTACCATTTCTTGAAACCAGGTTGTGATTTAGACAATGGACTAGAACCTATAGCATGTGACAGAGATGTAGTCGTATTAGGTAATTATGTGACACAAGGTCTTAAACTAGTTGAAGTGTTTGTTGAGCATGAAAAGACCAACCCTGACATATACACACCCCCAAAGGCTAAAAGACTAGTAATAGAAGAATTAGATGCTGAACCAATAATTTCAAAGGCAGGGATTACACTAGTGGCTAGGAAACTAGTCTTGGATGTTAATAATAATCAAACTTGTGGAAAAGAGAAAGGAAAAAGTAGTGGAAAAGACTTAGAAGGGCAAAGTAGTGCAGTTGGTAATGATGGTTCTTATGAAGAATCACAAGATCCTAATTTTGACCCATTTGCTGACTTGGACCTAATCTTACCAACAATGGGGGATAGGGAAGGTAATACTAGTGAACATGTTGATTTAGGGGATGAAACAAATAATGTAGAAATAGAATGTGATGATGACAGACATGGTGAGGAACACACAAGGGGTAATCATGAAATACATGATAAGGAAGAAAGAGAGGTTAATGATGACACAGATAGGAATATGGAAGGTAATAGTGGTCATGTTGTAGAAACAGAGAGTGAGGAAGACACATAAGCAAATGTTGAAACTGATAGTGAAGAGAGTGATTACTTAGTGGATGAAGAAAATAATGTAGATGATGTTGATGTTGATATGAAAGACTTTGACTTTTATATGGATGAGGGAGTAGAATTTATAGGTTGTAGAGACAGTAAACAAACAGTAGATATTGAAGAAGGAGATGGTGAGGAAATAGAAGTTTTAGACAATGATTACTTTGAAAGTGCTTCTGATAGTGATGATGAAGGTAGCAGATTAAGGAAAAGGAAATTGAAGGAGATAAGGAAACAAGCACATGCTAATGTACAGATTTACAAAACTTATTTCTATGTTGGAAAAGACTTTCCAAACAAGGAAGATGTCATGGCATACATTAAGGAGCATTCTATTGAGACTAGGAGGGAAATAAGATTTGAAAAGAATGATGGTGAAAGGGTTAGAGCAGTTTGCAGAGGTGTTATTCCTTGTCTACCATGTGTTGATGAGATAACCAGTGGAGCAAATCAGGTTATTGGACCAAGTCAGGGTAGTGGGCCTAGTCAGGTTAGTGGACCAAGTGAGGGTATTGGGTCAAAAGTTAAATGGACCAAGAAAAAAATTAAAGTGACCAGAAGCCCCCAAAAACTGACTATTAATGGGGGTAAACCTAATAGCAAAAAACAGTTGGATGGCAATCAATGTCCTTGGGTGCTTCTAGTCTCTAAAATCAAAAACAGTGAAACATGGCAGGTAAGAACATACAAATCTGAACATAAATGTTTGCAGTCAAGGAAAAACATTTATGCTACTTATCAATGGTTTTCTAAGGAGTTAGTTCAGCAATTAAAAACCAACCCTTACATTCCTGTTAGAGCAGTCCAAGAGCAACTCACACAAAAACATGAATTGAATGTCACACAGAGCAAGGCTTTTAGAGCAAAACAAGAAGCTGAAAAGAAATTAAGGGGTGATTACACACAGCAATACAAGATGTTAAGGGACTATGTTATGGAGTTACAAGAAACTAATCCAAACACAACTGTCAAGATCCATGTTCAATCAGAAGCAAATCATGAAGTACCAACAAGAGTATTCAAGAGAATTTATGTATGTTTGGGCCCTTTGAAAGCTGGATTCAAAGCAGGGATGAGGGATTTGCTTGGATTAGATGGGGCATTCATGAAGGGACCATACCCAGGTCAAGTCTTAACAGCTGTTGGTGTTGATCCAAACAATGGTATCTATCCATTGGCTTATGGGCTAGTTGAGACTGAGAACACAGAGTCATGGACATGGTTTCTCACTCAACTAGGGGATGATTTGGAGCTTTATAGGAATTCCAACTTCACTTTTGTGAGTGACAAGCAAAAGGTAATAATTTCATTGAACATGTTTAATTCTTTATATGATTATAGGGTATTATACCAGCAATTATGTAATTGCTTAAATGTTTGTCTGATTACAGGGTATTATACCAGCAATTGCAAATTTGTTTCCAAATGCAGAGCATAGATACTGTGTGAAACACATTCATGAGAATATGAAGAAGAGGTGGAATGGAAATGCATACAAAGAGCTATTGTGGACAGCAGCCAGTACAACTACAGTCCCAGAGTTTCAAAAAGCAATGGAAAAGTTGAAGGAGTTTAGCAAAGAAGCTTATGAGTGGTTGAATCTGATTCCTCCCCAACACTGGTCAAGATCACATTTCTCAGGTATGAAATTTTTTTTGTATTTACTGTAATTGTATACTTAGTGTCTGTTGTTAAGACTTAAACAATCTTTGTCAACAGTTAGGGCCAAGTCAGATGTGTTGTTGAATAATATGTGTGAAGTCTTCAATGGGAAACTTGTTGGTGGAAGAGATAAGCCTATTATTTCCACTTTGGAGTTTGCTAGGGAATATTTGATGAAAAGGTATGATATTATGCATTATCTTGTTAGTTGCAGTGCTATTTTGTTATTCTACTACTAATTAACCCATTTGTACAAGATTGTAAATGTGAACAAACTTATTGATAAATGTGATGGGCCACTTACACCTACTGCAACAAAGATTTTGAGAGCAAACTCTAATCAAGCTACGAAATACACAGTTGTTTCTGCTGGGGATGGCTTATATCAGGTTAGTGGTCCATGGGATGACCATGTTGTGGTTAATGTTGTGTCTAGAACATGCACCTGTAGAAGATGGGAGTTGACATGTATACCTTGCAAACATGTTGTTGCAACAAATTGGGTAATGTCACTTA
Organism: Tanacetum coccineum; assembly: GCA_026074375.1. Classification (NCBI taxonomy): domain Eukaryota; kingdom Viridiplantae; phylum Streptophyta; class Magnoliopsida; order Asterales; family Asteraceae; genus Tanacetum; species Tanacetum coccineum. The sequence continues at coordinate 13,511 of BQNB010123764.1, forward strand.
ACAATGAGGCTGGTATACCAGAAGAATGGGTGCATCCATGCTATAGGTTAGAGACTTGGAAGAAAGTTTATTCCTTTAAGATCAAACCTATTAGAGGTCATATCCATTGGCCAAAGTGCAATGTTCCCACCACAATCTTGCCACCCAAACATCAACCACAAGTGGGGAGACCACCAAAAGAAAGGAAAAAATTGGCAGCTGAGAGGGATTTATTAAAGATAGTCAAGAATGGAAAGCTGTCAAGGGAGCACAAGACTGTAACTTGTAACAAATGCAACACAAAAGGTCACAATTCCAGAAGTTGCACTGGTCCTAGAGTTGCTAAGACTAACAAGAGAAAAGTTCCAACCACAGGGATGGATGATACTCATGCTCCTACAGGTTCTCAGGCAAACAAAAGGCCAAAGACTCAGGGTGTTGGATCTGCAAGTGGGAAAACAACAAACAAAGGGAAGGCTCCAGCAGCTAGTGGTGGAGTACCAAAGAAGACAGGACCAAAGAAGAAAGTCATTAACTTAGGTTGAATGTGAACTTTGTTAACTTTATGTCTGTTGGTTCTGCACAATGTCTGTATTTTGGATGTTTACTTTATGTCTGTATGGTTTAAAACTATGTATGGTTTATGTTAAAGACTATGACATTTGGTCTGTTTTAATGTTTACTATCATGCTATCAGATGGAAAATGTGCACAAGTATAACAGCTCAAAGGGCAAAATGATGACAGATAAAGATTTAGATCCAAAACTTGAACTTCATTTCATTAACAAAATTTATTGACCACTGCATCAATTGTGGTCAATTATAAGTTCAAGTAAATACTTAATAAGACAATACATGGAACAACTAAACATAAAACATCTTAAACATTACAAACTAAGCTTCATCCATCCACAAACTTCAAACCTTTTCCTTCCCTTTTCCTTTGTTACCAGCACCCCTCTTTCCCATTTTTTGCTCAATCATAGCCCATGTAGTCTTATTAGCAAGTCCAATGACAGCATTTGAAATGAAGGTAGGGCTTTTGGCAATATTTTTGGGAACATAGTTAACATCTGGACCTTTTGGCCTTTGAAACTGGAGGGACATGTCACTGTCTTCATCTTCCTCATCTGTTTCTGCAGGAAACTCATCAAAGGGACCTTCTTCTGGGAGCCAAGTATCAGCATAGCCATACCAATTGATCACATTTGGTGGCACAGTCCTAGTCCTAAACATTTCAGGCCTAGGCCTTTTGGCTGACCCAAATGGAGGAATTGAAGCCTTTGAAGATCCCTCAATTCCCTTTTCAATACCCCCACCACTGAGAGCATCACTTGAGTCACTTAACTCAATTACTTCAACTTTTTTTGACATGTTGATGATCACACAGTTTGGTTTTAGGGTTTGTAAGGATAAATGGTTATGAATTGGTGGTGTGAAGGGTGTTGGTTTTTATAAGGGAAACTAGGTGGTTGGGCAATTACTCACAGTAAATGAAATAATTCACAAAGTCAACTACATTCACTTCCCTAACATTTACTCCACTTTCACCTATACATTCACAGAAAATGAAAAAATGCACTATCTCACAAAGTTACAAAAAAATTAAGAAAAGAGACGGATTCATAATACAACTTGTCACTATTTAATTTTTTTTTGTAACTTTGTGAGATAGTGCATTCCCAAAACACATCTAACTTAACCCACACACAATACAACTTGTCACTGTTTAAACAGTACATAAACAAGAAAGAAAACCCATGAAACAATAAGATACTTCTTCATTCTTGATCTTGCTTGTTCAACTTCTTGGATTAGTCGTTGATGGTTGTTAATAGACCTTAATAAACCAGGGATGATCATCACTGAACGATGACACATTGGGGGGTCTACCCAATCAACCCATCTGTTACACTCTGGTAGGGGACAACCATAAAACCTTCGACCTGGGTTTTGATTGGTCCATGATGTCTTGATGACTGCTAAAGCTCCACAAATACATCTTGCCGCCATAAAACCTAACTGTGAGTGTTGGTGGAAGTGGTGAGTGTTTTAATTAGGTTAGAAGATGTTAAATAGAGGTGGTAGAGGGGGGAAAAGGGGGAAAAGAGTTAAGAAAATAGGCGGGGAAAAATGTGGGTGGGAAAGGTTGATATTACCCTTGTCGTTAATAAACTTAACTAGCGTTTATGGACCCCCAAGAAATGAGGGACCAGCCACGCCTAACGTTTGCCACTTAAGGTCCAACGGTGCAATTAGTTTGGTCAAGGGACTACAGGTGTTGGTCAACGCAAACCACAAGGACCACTGGTGTAGTTTACTCTAACTATTACTAATTGGACAACATTGTAATAAATCAACCAACACTTTTAAACACGTAAAAGACAACGATAAAAAAGGAGTAGCAAGCAAACAGAGACATTTTGTGCAACACTTTCTGACAACTTCTCAGAGCAAATCAAATAAGTAAGAGGTTGTGCTTGAAGCAAATGGAATAGACAGGCAATGGGTCAAAATACATACTTTCTGGTACGGTAAGTTGAGTTGATATATAACACATTTTGGCCAACACTTTCGACAACTTTTGACCCGTTTGAGTTTACCTTTACTTTGCCTTTGAATAGAACATCAACAAAATATGGCTTTTACGCAACTGAAGTACCTGATTGCAATTTTTTTTTGTATCGAGATCTTTCATTTTTGTATCAGGCTCTTTCCATTGCTAATTTTTTTCTTGTATCAGGCCCTTTGACACACACCGTCATTTTGCAAAGTGTTTAGAGCACATCAGTCCCAATCTCCGAATACACCAACCCCGCAATCACATTCGCCAGCGCCGACCCAAGCACGACACCTTCCAGAAACTATTCAAATTCTATCTCAATGTTCATCTACACAACAAACAAAAATAACAAATCTGCAACTTTTTCTGCAGAAATCATAATCAATCGATATGGAATTAGGCTAGCACGTGTTGCGGTGGACACTTTTAAATTGTGTGTCTAAATGAAGTTATCATTGAATATAAACTCTAAATGTAACATTTTTTTCCTTAACTTATTAAATAAAATCTAAGTACCTTCATCAAAGGCCATATGCTAAAATGTAATATGTATTTAGGTAAGTGATGCAACTGTTTGTTGAAGGTGCTCTGGTATTGTTTAATATGAAATAATGAAGTTCTCAATTATGAAAACTACATCATTAATTTCCGAGTTATGTGCGCCTCTAGAATTAGATAATGTGCAAATTATTAAAAACATTTAATGCTGGTCTAAAACATGTGCAGTAACTACAAAGTCGTTCAATAATATATTAAAATTACCTTAGACGGTGACGCAGCTTCCGGTAACACAAAAAGTGGAGTAGCAGAGATCAACCCGGTCCACGTACCGGAATCCGATTGCAAGTATATAAGCATCGTGACCATGCCACCAACAGATTGCCCAAACATAAAAGCACGCAGATTCCTATACTTTTCACTTTTACGAACACTAACATAGTACGTTGACAAAGTGGTAGCAGCCTTATCCATGTCACCTATTTACCCATGACGTCCCATTGAGCGACCGTGAACAATGAGATCAGTTGCGTAGACCGCATACCCCCAGTTGCAGTTGATGTACTAACGCCCTAAAAAAGAACATTTAAAGGATTTTCTAAATTTGCGTGTATGCAAAATACGCCAAATTCAATACAGAACTAAGCAAGGATCATAATAAACATACAAATTTGCCTCATGAGCACACACCTTGTTGAATAGTTTTCTTCGGTCCAGCCTACTTGCTCTGCCATAACTATCTGTTGCGTGAGACACTCTCTCTGTTAACTTATGCTTAGATGTAGAGAAATATTTTTAGATATTGTCTGCGCAACGGAACCACCACATCTAAACCTTGCAAGCCCAAAAAAATATTATTAATCTCATTTTAATCACTTATTCGACATAGAAACATTATACATCCTGGGGCATTAGCTTTTATATATACTTGGGGCATTATAGCAAAACCCGAAAATTGCTTACGCTTTAGGTCAATTTGACTCACACAATAAACCTTGAAAGCGTAAAACAAACCCTCATTTGGATTTCGCAAACGAAACAACCAAATAGTCACTATCGAAACAAAATCCCCGACTCCCTCATGGGCTACTTGATTTGGAACAATTACTTTTACCAACTACAAAATTTGGACTACACATCACAAACTTAGTCAACAGAACACAAAATTAACAAAACTAAAACCACCAAATTCCAACTTGATTAAACCCCAATTATCCAATTCAATAGATGAATACTCTCATACACCCTAATTAATTAATACACATAAATTAGGTAAAAAAACGTACCTTGATTTTTATCTTCATCTTCATCAACTAAAGCAGCTTTTTCAGTTTCATGTTCGATTTTATCATCTAGATGATAACACCCTTGCGTATGTTGAGATTGTATCACAGGCATATGACTGCGCGCGAAAACTTATAATGAGAGGAGCGACAGGAAATCATGTGTAGATATCCACACACAACAGACTAAATAGGAGTATGAAAACAGGCGAGACATGTGGCGATTGGGATACACGGTGCAGTTCTAGAAGTGTCGCCGTAAGTGAGAGAGTGAGAAGATGGATATCGTAATATAGATGTTACAGACGGCAGGCCACAAATGTGTGTGGGCTGGACTAAAGGCAATGGGTTGGACCAACAACAGTACCGAAAATGAACAATGGAAAACGTACGGATACTACGTCGTTTTAAACTTCTAATGAATATACATAATTTATATGAGAAAAGTATTGATCTACATTTGAGGTGAGCATCGGGTTAATCCCGTACCGGACCGAAAAAATGGGACCCGACCGAGACTAATTTAGCCCAAAACTACGGACTGAGGACCGGACTGAATGTGTTCCGTCCGGTCCGGTTCTTCGGTCTGTCTGGTCCGAGAAGGCAAAATGGTCGGTTGTATGTAAGATCGAACTGGACCGAGGATCGAACATGAGGTAAAGTGTCGATCGAGGACCGGACCAAAATAGCTTCGGTCTGGTTTTTCGATTTTATCCGGTCCGCAGTCCGTTATGCTCACCCCTACTCTACATAATGGATGAAGCACTTATTATTAACTTTATTAAACATCAGTACTCCGGTGAACAAGCATTGAATGCAATCCGACCCGACCCGACTATTTTCGGCGGGTTGACCCGGTCCATCCCCTTTTTTAATTTTTTTCCCTTACTAGTGACACGTATCCCCCATACGTGTTTCCTCTCCCCTTTCTCCTCACACCAGCACATCACCTTCTCTGAATCTTCTTCCCCATATCAAAAAATCATCTCTCACTTCTCTCCCACTTTAAAACACACACAAACTGCCCCCTCTTTTTGTTATCGGTTGTTTCTCATCGGACAAAAAAACACACACAAACCAAATGCGTTTCGTATAATTTCAATTCAATATTCTGATTCTTGCATGCGTGAATAGGTTTATGAGAGGCGATATAGAAAGTTTTAATTACTTTTGACTATTAAGGAGATTTATGAAATTTGTTTGGATCATACTTTATAAATCAGGTATGATGTTTTTTATATATTCAATCTTTGTGTTTGTGTTTTATTTTTTGGTTATTGATTTTGAATGTTTGAATCTGATTTCTAGGTATTTGCAAGCTGTGGTTGCTGTAATGGAATCATTGTGATTTGGTTTATCTAGATACGCTGAAAATAAGAAATCCCAAACACCCTCTTATGTTGGTTATTGTAAATGTAGGTTTTGAGATTACAGATGGATGTAAAGAAAATATGTAGGCGATTATTGCTTCTTCCTTTGATACTATTATTTTTGTTATTTGTTTATAGATGGTTAAGGAGATTCGTGCGGCTGCAAAGATAGCTATGGCTGAAGGTGGATTAGTGATCACATAAGGTACAAATAGAAATAAGGTTAAACTACTATATATAATATGGAATTATGGATATAGCATTTGTCATTATACAAGTATGCATCAAGAACTGTGTTAAGTAGCCTTAAGTTGCTTGGAACAAGGCTTCAATACAAAATTCTGAAGTTTCAATTGACATAGAGCTATGCTCACCATCTCCATGACTTGCATTTCCTTTAGATGCAACGTAACTTGATTTTGGTGTTTAATCTATTTTGAAAGGAATGCTGTCAACATTAGTGAACCTAGATGAATTGGAATTGCTTGGTTCAGAGTTTTGCAGGTCAACTTCGGGATCCTATAAAAGTGTTTCACTTAATAACTAATAATGTGTAAACATATATAAAATAAGCTATTCAATTTATGATAATTAAAGACGTCAATGATAAAGATGTACCTCTTTGATAAAATCCTTCTTGAACATGGTAATCATAGCTTCATCTTGTGATAGCATCTTGACCTGGTACACATGATAAGTATTATTGATATGGTCATTGATTCGTCAAAATCTATATAAACGTAATAATAAAATATATTATATGATGAAAAATTACCAATTTACCCTTGAGGACAAAGGTGAAAAGGAAATTCTTCAAAATATATATAATATAATATAAT
>BQNB010123765.1:0-20043 GCA_026074375.1 Tanacetum coccineum
AAACCAAACATTAGATCTTCATAAACATGGGTATCAGCCGATAGTCATTGTAAAAATACACACGGTTTGATATATGAACGATTAAAGAAAAGAATTCTCGATCGAACGCGTATTTGGTTGCGCGAAGATTACAAGAGTTTTCCTATGATCTTGAGGCTCTTTTCTGACCTTCTATGCTCTTCTGATCGTCTCTTGATCGACTTGGTGGTTTAGGGATTCACTTGCATACCTAAAACTGGGTTTTAGATCGTCTATTTATATAGGTTGGTAGTCGGTTCGATACGCCGTATCGGGCGATGTGTGATACGACGTTGGTATGTGTTTAAATACACATACCTTTGACCAAATAAAACATTCTTAAAAGACTAAAAACATACCAAAAATACATTGTATTTGTGTGTTTTGCATTTGTATTGTGCAGGTAACGGATATCAACAATAAGGAAAAAAATTAACCTAAAACGGACAAAACCGAGCACGGAATAGAAAGAGCGTAAAAAAGTCAAAGTCATAGTCAACAAGTCAAAGACAAAGCCGAATACGAAGAAATCTTAATGGGCCAACCCGTACCCATTTAATGGGTCGGGTCAGCCCATTAATCTTATTGTGTAAAAACTTATAAGTTTTTAAGACTGATAACCTTTTATAAATCCAAAACCTTACCCGACCCAAACAAAAAGCCCAAACAATAACCCCGTTAACCCATAACGCCATACTATACCTTACATCGTTAGTCCTCAAGGACTAACATGGTTAGTCCAAAAGGACTAATGATGCAACAACTTGCCAAAAACAGGGCTAACCCCTGTTACCCTGTTCATACCAAAACCAATTCCCGCCAAAGCCTCTACCCCACTATTCACCCATCATTTTCCTTCAACCCTTCTCCCTAAAACGTCTCTTTCCCATCCAACCTCACCTCACAAAACACCAAAGTCCACCTTGGCAATCCTCTTAATCCTCATTTATCTGTGAAAGAACACAAAGAACCAAGGGTTAAGATGATAGGACTTGGAGACCAAGCAAAATGGAAGGCTAGGATTGATTTTAGACTTCTCTCACACAAGAAACACACCCTTGTTTCTCTTACAGAAGAAACACAAGTGAAGACCCTAAGACTTAGTTTTTTCAGTATAAATAGGGACTTGTAAGCCTTTGGGCAGAAGAGAAATCTAGTTTTTAGCAGCTTCTTTTTAATGTTTTTACTTTATGCAATTTAAATTTCCAAGTCTTGTAATCCGTTTTTAAGTTTAATGAAATTTGAAGTTTTTAAGTTTTAAGAAATCTGTTTTTAAGTTAATGTACTTTGTGTTTTGAAAACGTTTTATAAGCTCACATAAGCTCTTTTTAACTCATACTTAAGCTGTTTACTTAAACTATTCAAGCTTTTCCATAGCTTGAAGAGTTTAAGCCTTTTTACCCAAAAATCACTCATAAGCTAATTTGGATGACAAGCCAAACCTGGAAGGGCTTGTGGGTATTTACTAGCTTGTTTTAAACAAGCTAGAGCTTGTAGATCAGCTTATTGTAAGCTTATTTGCCTTGTTTTGAGCAAGGGCCTTTATAAGTCTTTCCTTTTCTTTAGCATTAAACTGCTTATTGCTTATTACTGCATCTGTTAGTTTCTTGCTTATCATAGTGCTTATTATTGCTTATTTTTGTCTTATTTGTCTTTTGAATATGTTTTGATCATGTTTTATGCTTAGTTATAGTTTAAATCTTAGTTTTAAGCGTTTAAGTCTAAAATCAGTTGAAAATCTTAAAAAAGTAGTATTAGCTTTTAGCTTGTTGTTCTAGCCTATTTGAATGTTTAAATCTGTTCATTAGGTGGAATATTAGCTTAAAAATATCTGGTATTTGAAGTTGTAAGTCTAAAACTCAGTTTAACAAGTTTAAAATGAAATTTAGGAAGTTAAAGGGGTGTTTGGTTTAAGAACCAAAACGGGTCAAAACAAGTGTTAAAAAGTTTGGGTCATTAATCCAACTTTAACAAGCCTTTTTAAGTGGTTTTAATCATTTTTTATAAGTTTTTAAGTTTAAAAGTTAGTTTTAAGGTTTTATCTATAAGTTGTTAAAATCTGTGGTGACAAAACAGATTATACTAGCTTATTTGATAAGGCTTTTGAAATTAGATTTTAAGAGTTGGTTTTGAGTTGTTTAGGGTGTTAAAATGCAGTATACAAGTGTTGGTTAAATTTCCCTTAGTCTTGTAAAAGGTTGGTTCAAATCTGTCGAAGTATATTTTTAGTTTTAAGTTTAAAATTATTTCATAGTTTAAACTTATTTTTCTAGCTTAAAAATAGGGCTGCACTTAGGCCTTTTGTCTTTTATAAAAATTTGAAAAACCCAAAACAGCCTGAAACAGCATTTTTCAATTCGCTTTTTCATAGATCATTTGATTTTCAAAAAGCTTTTTTTTTATTGCTGATTCAGATTGCTTATTGTTATAAGCTTTAACGTTTGATAAGTCCCTATGCTAGGATCCATGTCTAGCTTAAAATTTAATTGCTAGTGTGCCACTTGTAGGCTGTTTGGTTAGTAGGTTTTGGCTTAACTGCTTATTAGCTTATTTGAGCTTTTCAGCTGTTAGGATTGCTTAATTTGTGCTTAGATTTGCTTAATAGGTTAGGTTTAAGTTCCTTTTAGCTTATTTAACTTAGGTTAGAGCTTATTTAAGCTTATTAGCATTTTTAGTTTAGAAATTTAAGTTTAAAAGCCTTTAGGTAATCCTGTCATTTAAGCTTAGTTTTAGCTGTCATTGTTAGCTTATTTTTGTTTGTAAGTGCTTATTAGGGTTAGGGTATCATTTGTTTTTAGCTTATTAGTTTCCATGTTAACTTATTTAGTCTAAAAAGGCCAAAAAGTTTAAGCCAAAAGTCATTTAGTTAGAAAAGTCTTAACTGTCACTTTTAGGAGCTTATTTCTAGCTTATTTTAGGTTTTAATAAAAAGTCATTTCACAAAAAGTCCTTATTTTTAGCTTATCTAAAAAGATGTTTCAAAATTTTTGCAAAATAAAAATACTTGGGAAGAAGGAGAAGTCAAGGTGAGCAAGGCTCGAACTTGAGACCTCTCCCTCACTCAACCAAATATTTTAACACACCACACACCACCACTCTGCCCTTGGGTCTTTTGCGTTATAACATCCACTTACTTTTCTTTTATACACTTTTTAGTCATTTTAGCTATAAGCCCTTTTCTGCTTATTTCGAGCTTATTTCAATAAGCTGTTGAACCCAGCTTATTTTTCTTAGATTTTAATTAGTTCAAAGTACTTTTCATGAATTTAATTTTTCAGAATTTTCCAAATTAATTTAGTATTTTTTATTAATTTTTTAGATTAAATCCGTTTTTAATTCATAATAAATAATATAAAAGTCAAAAAAATCTAATTCTTTTTTTTTAATTTTCTTTTATCATTTTGGATTTATAAAAATTAAAATTTCATTTGTAGGGTTAAAATTTTTAGAATTTGCTTTTTTCAAGAACGGGATTTGAATCCCGTTATCATTTTTAGTATTTTAGCTTTAATTGTTTATCGTTTTTAGTGTGCCTTTACTTGTTTTAGAATTTTAGTTATAGAAATAGAAAACCTAATCAAATTTGTGATATTCAAGCATTGTTTAACAAACGTTACCTCGATTTTCCATTCACACCTCGTCGGGACACGACCCGGGAAGGGTTTTAGGGATTTTACTTTGGTCAAAAGTAATTTTCTTTTAAAAGCCTTATGGAATTCTTATCATTGATATTTTTGAGATAATTCTTATTATTATATATTTATATTTATTTTATATATATTTATATATACTAAAGGAGTTATTTTAAAGCGAACCACTTACCTAAAGAACATGGAAGGATACAAGCTCAATGATTTGAAGTTAAAAGAGTTTGATTCTATCCAAGAGATGTTTGACAGAGCATCCAAAAGGGTAAATACATTTGAAGACTTTAGAACAGAGTTGGTGGAAGGTAATGAAAATAGAGCAGGGATAGAGCTGATACAAGAGAATGCAAAGAAGCAAAGGTGGAAGATGACAAAGAAACATCAGCGCTTAAACAGTGTTTGGAAATCATTCTAGAGGAAGAAGAGGTAACAATTGATGTTATACCTTTAGATGTTAAGTCTCCAAGTATTGTTGGCTGGAAGATTCATAAAGAAGGAATATTTTTATTTTTATATTTTAAGTGTATCTGTCTTATTTTTAGTTTAAACAGCTTATTATAGTAGCTTATTTCATAGTGCTTATTTTACCTTATTCATTGCTTATTTGTCTTTCATTACCTTAATGTTTAATCTGTTTTTGCAAATCAAGTCTTATTTAAGTCTGTTTTAGCTTTAATATAGCTTTTCAATTTTTTAAAGGGGTGTTTGGCACAAGCAGTTTTAACTTAGTTAAAACTGCTTGTGTAGCATTTAGGTGTCAAACCAGCTTGCAATAGCTCAAATTAAGTCTTAGGATTAGTTTAAATAAGTTTTGATTAAGTTTTTCCTAAGTTATCTAGATGTTTTATCATAATTTCAAATTTGCAGTTTTAAAGTTGGATCAAAAAAGGCTAATTTGTCAATTTACTTCAAAGCTTGTTTAAGTTGTAGTTTTTATGTCCAATTAAGAGTCTAATGCACCTGTCTTTAGTTTTTAAAATTTTAGAAAAACCTTTTGTGCAATCTAGATTGAAACAGTCAAGCATTCTTGAGGTTTTTAAGCTTAATCTTTAGGGCCTGAGCTTGCAGATCACTAAGTAGTTAATTCATAGATTTAACTAGGTTAAAGGTTGTTTCATTTAGCTTATTAAAGTCTTTAGGAAATCTATTTTAAGTTTTTAATGGTCAAAACCAGGTTTAAGTCTAAAACTCAAAATGCATTTAGCCAAAAAGTCATTATCAAAAGCCATAGTATGCAGCTTGCTTAGATTTAGATTTCTAGCTTATTTAGTAGTTGAGATAGCTTAATTCCTGTTTTTACTTGCTTATTTACTCATGGTCTTTATCTGTTTGAAGCTTTTAGATTTTTAATTGGCTTATTGAGTCTGATTCTTAAGCTTCAAATCTGTTAGACATTTATTTTCTAAAAGCCAAAATCAAGCAATCTGTTATTACATGTTCATGTGTATTTTCTAGCTTAGTTTTTAAACTTGTTTGCTCAAGTTCAGCTTAATTGAGTTATTTAAGTATAAGTCTAAATCTGTTTTAAGTTTTCAACTTAATATCTATAGCTTATTAGTCCTATTTTTGAGCTCAAAGCTGGTCAAAAATCCTTAAAATCTGTTTTTTATGCCTGCTGTCTTAATTGATTTAAGTGCTTTTCTAGCTTATTTTGTTAGCTTATTTTCATTCCTTTTTGCTTATTAGGTTTGGCATTATATCTGTTTTTAGCTTATTTGTCTTCTTTTAGCTTATTTGTCTTCTTTTGGCTTATTGAGTCCTAGAAATGTCCAAGCAGTTTAAGCTATATGTTATATAAGTTTAAAGGCTGAACTGTCATTTTCAAATGCTTTTTACTAGCTTATTAATTAGTTCTAGCTATAAGTCTCTTTATTAAATGTGCTTATTTTTACCAATTCTTTAGCTTTTAAAAAAAAGAAAATTTTAGAAAAATGTTTTATCAAAAAGGAAGTCACAAGTTTCAAACCTGTGACCTCCCCCTTAATCCCTAACACTTTAACACACACTCCCTCTACCAACGCACCCTTGGGTCTTTTTCATAAAGACTTTGCAACAATTATTATTTAAAGGCATTTTCAGTTTCAGCTTAATTGCTTATTTGATTTTTCCTGGCTTATTTATAAGCTCGTTTTTAGCATTTTTATTTTTTAAACATTAGTATTAGTGTTAAGTACTTTCAGTAACTTTTTGGAATTTTTATAAAATAGTTTAGCATTTTTAGTATTATTTTTTGATGAAAACTGTTTTTAATTCATAAAAAATTAAATAAAAGTCAAAAAAAATATAATTCTTTTTTCTAAAATTATTTTTTATCATTTAAGACTGTTAGAAATTTAATTTACATTTTTAGGGTTAAAATTTGGTAATTGTTGGTTTTAAGTCGTGTTTTTAAAATTTCCGTTATCATTTTAATGCTTAATGTTTTAATTATGCCTTTTTAGATTAGCGTGCCTTAAATTTACTTTCCATTTGCGTTAGTAGAATTAGAAACCAAACCCAAATATTTTATTATAATTAAGCTCGATTCTCGACATAAACGTTAATTTCCATTCACCTCTCACCGAGGAGAACGATACCCGTGTTGATTACTTATTATTCTTTCCTAAGAATAATTTGTATGATACTTAGCTTACGTATACGTATATACGTATACCAGTATACGTTTATGTAAATATATATAGTATATAATATATATATAGCATACTATTAATATATATATCTATATTATTTTATTTTATATATAAGGGTTATTTGTTTGATACGTGATATTTAGACGATTATCAAGTCCTTAGGTATGATACAAAAGGAGTAAAGTAAGAAAAAGGAATAATGCCGACTGAGACAGAGCTAGCACTGGAACAAACCCAACAAGGTGCTAGTTATGAAGTCTCGGTAAGCATTGAATGGGTTGAAGAATGAAAAAGAAAAGTTAAGATAAAGGTTGAAAAGTAAGAAGCCCTCCTTACAGTTAGGCAGAAACCGGGTCAATACATATGCTATCAGAAACACTAATATGTTGTCTGGTATTAAAGATAGTCATCGTGGACCTAGTGATGCAATGCACAACCCTCCCCAGCCACTCAAGTTCAAAAAGACTCTTGTTTCAAAACTCATGGAGATTACACTCCTTTCTATTGACTTTCTCACTCCGAGATTGTTAATATTGAAATGGAGGCAATCAGCTCCACCCTTCGATTACTAAAACTAAATGTGCACTATTGAGTCTAGAGCCAAAAAGAGATCATCTATAAATTTCACTAGGACACTATTCAAATATATTTGTTGCTCACACACTATGAAAACAAGTAATAACTTAAGAGTCATACGCATTACCCTTGTGATATTGCCAGAACATCTGAGTCATACTAAAGTATACACAATGACGATGGAAGTCCTTCCAGAGCTAACATCAAACAAGCTCTGCAGTAGGTGACTTGTGAGATCCTATATGGATCAAACTTGTAACACTGGATATCGATTCGGTCCAGAATATGAATTGACGATTGATGAATTTTGAAATATATAAAACTCTCGATGTGTCACAAAATCACTTTAGTAAGTGACACGTTGATTGATTTTCAAATCAATTTTTGATGTAATTGGTAAGACTTTGTCTTATTGGTTCACTCATACCGTGTTGTCTGCTTTGAGATGCTCCGGTAATGAGAACGGCTAGTGCAACTGCGAAACCCTGTCAAGGAGATTCTTCGGAATTCTACCTGATCACAAGCAATATTTATACTGATTAACGGGGAACCATGGTTATTGCAAGCTTATTCGAAAAAGTGACAAAGACACTTTCGTCCATATATGTTGTTTATCACTAACCCACTTATGCAGTAAATCCCGATGGTAGCCGCAGCTGGTTCAAGACAAGTCAAGATTCATAGCCACATGCTCATACTCGACCAACAAATGTAAAGACATTATGAAAGCTCAAGTACATGTTTCAAGACTTCCGCTACTCTAATACTGCACGTCCTTCTTGAAGCGACGAAGTGTTAAAGTTAAAGAACTTCAAGAAAGATGCCTTATTCAAGCTTTTAAGTTAAAGAACAAGTAAAGTATGAGCATGTCGGTTCGAAGGTTACAAGTACACAAGTTTGCAAAAGCTCACAAGATGATGATAAGAGATTATGCTTGGTTGATGATCTCAAAGAAATTCAAGTTCACATACAAGTCATGCTTAAAGGAGCAAGCTCAAGCCTAAAGTCTTAATGATTACTACATTATCACAAGTTGCAGAAAGATAAACAATTTCCTATACCTCGAGCAAAGACGAAGACATTCATAGAATGATAGGCTTAAGATTTTTGTAAAAGGATGTGACCTCCCTTAGGGGGAGATTGTTAGGAATCGAGAAAAGACTTGGTCACACCTGAAATACGTAGCTCGTAGGTCTAATATAGTTTTTGGAACCTTAGTAAGGTAGAAAGGCCAAGGCCCATGGAAAGCCCATGTTAGAGCCTATGGCCGGCTAAACTAGAGTATAAATACCCTCTCCATAGCTTGGAAAGGGTGTTGGTTGTTTATTTTTTCATTTCATTCAAGCTAATATTCTCTCTTCCTTTCTCTCTCTAAAAGTGTTCATCCTTCTACTTTCTCTCTCTAGTTCTTTATCATTTGATTATGAGTTTAGATATTACATGTATTCTACAAGAAACAACTTTCAACGTACTCCATCTCTAGACTAAGTTTAGTCTACATGTGACAAGTATATTATTACTTTCATGAGCATGATTTGTAAGTCATATGCATGCGGTTTTACAATTTTTACATAAGTCTTCCAAACTTGCATTTTATTACATGCATGGATGCACAACTTACCCAATACCCTCACCACCTTTCTACTAATACTTTAAATTATCATAAATTTTCAAAATTTAGTATTTTCCTCCTCTTTTAACCTTAAAAATTATCCCTCCCTCCCAAATAGGAAACTCTAACACCACCTTTCACCTTGAAACACAAATGTGCCATTTCCATGATAACATTGAAAGTTACAAAGAAAAAGTATTTTCTCCTCTTTTACTACCCATTAAGTCCGACCCCTAGCACTCCAAAACTATCCAAATAAGTTGTTCTTTTAGTCTTAACACAACCTTGTGACATCTAAAACACAATTTGACCATACCCTAAGTGTTTTTATAAAAGCAAGACTCTTGTAACTAGTTCTATTTCACTACCTTCAAACACACATCTCTCTCTCATTCCTCTCCATAGAAACATCAAAAAACACCAAGAAAAAGGAGGTTTTCAAGATTTAGGTTAAAGGTTTTACAAGAATTAGGGCTTGGTTAATAAAAACTAGGGTTAGGTGCTTTAAAATTAGGGTTTTCTAGTCACTTTGGGTTAGTTTGTTCACTCCATACTCATCTAATCTTCACCGTCATTGTAAGCATTGTTATTACATGTTTTTCATTCATTTTATGCATTCCATGATGTTTATATATCATCTATGTATGCTTGTGTATAAGAGATTTGCTTTTAAACTTGTTTTGCAAAACCCTAAAATAGTGAAGTTTTTTAGGTCACATTGTGTGCTCGTGTTAGCAACCATAGAGAAATATTTTGGCAAATTTATCTTCATAGCCTTTTAATATAGTGTGTTAAATAAGTTTCTAGAGGTGGCCATAAATATTGGGGTTCGTTTACATTTTGAATGATTTTTACAAGATTAGTGGTACAATGTCGAGTTCTAAACTTTAGGAATATTTTTTGAGCGCCTTAAGAGTAGTTTAGGTAATTAAGCATTTTAAAAGTTTTGTAGATAAGACGTTAACTTAAACTCAACGAGTTGAATCAACCCAAGAGGATAAATATTAAGTGAGATATGGCCAAAACAAAACCGGTAAAAGTTTCTGTCTTGAGAACAGCCTGGCCTTCATGCTTGTATGACACATATGGACCCTTTAAATTTTGATTCACTTTGTGAGGCTTACATTTTTGAAAAGATAAGTCAAAAAAAATATAAACTAGGTTTTTGAAACGCCTTATTTCAGTAGAAAATGAATAAGATACGATCATGTGAAGTCAAAAAAACACTGGTTTCAACAACTATTTTTAGGATACTTTTTATTATAAACACTTGTAAACTAGTTTCTAAAGTATAGTTTGAACTTGAAAAACCTTAGACACAAGTATATAAGGGTGATAAAAAGTTATTAAACTCATATGCATTTGGTACACTTCATATTGGAAACCTAAAGCGCCTCGTTATTAAATTAGGTCGCGGTTAGGACTTATGTTATCTTTGAACTTGCGTTATTTCCTAATTAGACTACTTGACTTGCGATGAGTTTCATAGCCCCTATTTACTTACTTTTTTAATCGTTTTGAAATAATTAGGGTGAGATACATTGCTTGCTTTTAACTATGGACACAAGTGCACTTAAACTATTAAAGATTAGCCTAAGTACCCATTATCCTAATTTATGCCCACTATCATGAACCGTTAATTAATGTGTGTAAGCACGAATATTGTAAATAGATCTATTGGGATTGACATACCCATCTAGGTAAGTCTCGCCTACTTGATTTGGAGGTACCGGTCAAATAGACGTATACCATTTGGGGAACTACGGGTATTTTGGGACAGATACATGCCAGGCAACACCTTGCATTAAATTACAAACACTTAAAATGTAGTTAAGGCTTCGGTGTCATGAGCTTAGTGCAGTCGTAATTACTTTCTGTGATATTGTATGTGTTACAATAGTCATACAATTGAAATCTTGTGGTCCACTCTTATAACTTACTTAAACCTGTGAACTCACCAACATTATTGTTGACGTTTTAAGCATGTATTTTCTTAGGTTCTTGATTTGCATGGCTAGCCTATGGAGTCACATATATGAAGTCTTTTCTTACTTAATCTGGATTATTTGGATGTCTTTTAAACTACCCATCATTTTTTATCAAAACTTCTTATTGTACTTGGTTGAAAACTTGGTTTGCTTTATATTTATCAAATGATCTACTTTTAAATGACTCATATAGAGGTCGTTATTTATATCTTGTTTATGTTCTATGAAGTCAACACCCCCGGTTACCTTTCCGTTGTGATATTTTGGAGGTGTGACACCTAATGTAAAGGGTTACATTGTAATGCTCACAGTGTATTGTTATCACTTAAAGGAGTTATGTTGTAATACTCAATGTCACACGCAAATGCAGATGTGGATAGTATTCTTCAATCATAATAGTGCAAGATTAAGTCATAAATATAGGGATTGTACTTCAGTTTCAAGTTTGGTATAGCGGGTTTACTCCATCAGTAGTTACTACAGATAACCGACAAAATAGAGGTTGGTAAAGTTAGTCAGAGGGACTAAAGAGTAGTGATGTGATCAACAGTTGATTCTCACGGGATACTTATATGCTACAGAATGTCAATGGTACTTCACACATGAACTTCTCGAGTATATGGACGTGCATGTCAATGATGATTTTGAGAGTTCGTAACCATCATGGGGCAAGAAACGTGTACTCCGGGACGTACAACTAGTTCACTTGATCGAGTTTAAGGTTTTATGCCAGAAGATAGTCCGCAGAGATGGTTAGTGGTTCAACTTGTCACTTTGGGGTTAAAGTTTCAACTTCCATAGGGAAGAAGTGTGTACCTGGTATGGTTTACGGGTTAATGAAGATATTGGATTTGTAGATTCGTGTTGGGTATTATGATTTCTACTTATTTTTTGATTGATTTGTTACTGGTGAAGTATTCTACAAGCGTAAGAAGATATGTTGCTGATTTCTTAAGCATGTTCCCCTAAACAAAGAATCATAAAGACCAAATGTCAATTATCAAAAGATAATTCGTATTTGGTATAGGTTTTCTACATATTTTGTTGTGCACTTAAATGTCAAAGTTAGAAGATAAACACACTACATCAAAGTTTCAGAATATGCTTAAGATAGGGTTATTGGTTTGGGGGAAGCTGATTCAGAAACTTTGTCAAAAAGAAATCTACAAAGAAATATTTTCAAGGCATGGAGTGTGAATTGGTGGAAAGTTAATCCAGTTCATACCTATTACAATGGTTCTTCAACAAGAAAAGAGAAAGAGGATTTAAGCTGGGGAACAAGTTTAAGACTAGAAGACACATAAGTCAACCTCGGCATTGGAAGCACCTTGGAAGTCATTATTTTCCTTTATATTTGTACTTGTTAGGAACATTGTAAGTATTAGGATTAAAAGCCTCTTGATGCTGTTTGGAAGTTACTACTGCTAAGTAGAAGTTAAGACTGTTAAGTTAGTGCTGCTAGTACAAAAGTTACTACTGTTGGTGTGAAAGTTACAACTACTTAAAGATTACAACTGCTGGAAGAGTTTATGCTGAAAGAGAAAAGATCAAAGAGTTATCAGAGAAAAGATAAAGATTGCTTATGTGATAAGTATGACATATTTTTGTAAAAGATACGTATAAGTTATTTGTTTAGAAGATCATGATAACTTAGGAAAATATTGTAAGCCGGTTAGGACTCCTTGGTGTATAAAAGGAGGTCCTAAGGCATAGAGTTTGATATCTAGATATTGTTTGTTTTGATATCAATATAGCTTCAAGGTTTTGTAACCATAACACTATTAAGAGTGTTCATATTATATTGAGGCTAAAAGTTTGATAAATTGTTTTGTTATTAATCTTATTCATTACTGTTTCATTGAAATTCTTCTTAGTATCATTGACTAGATTCCGCATAGTCTTTGATATTCACAATCAAAGTTTCTATCATAGTTGTTTTGGATTTATTCAATACAACTTAGACTTATACAAGCTAAGTAAGATCTATTCTATTGGGATCAACACTACTTGTTGATCATGCTCTGAGTTATGCGTTGACTGCAACCACTGATGTTCCAGCTATGTACCTTCAACAGTTCTAGCAGATAGTCAAGAAAGTTCCGAATGCTAATGATACTATTCATTTCACAGTTGATAAAGAAACCATTACGTATATTGTGGACATGTTCTGTGATACACTAAAGATACCAGTGGAAACACCTGAACAACCATTCATTGAACCTGGTAATCTGAGATTCATCTAATCATTTCTCAAGATTGTCGGCTATCAAGGATTAGTTGACAAAGTGAGTGCTTTCTTCACCAAGAATCTTGTACAACCATAGCAGACGATGTTCAAAGTTTTCAACCGTTGTCTCACATCTCAAACATCTGGTCATGATCAAACAAAAATCAACATTCTTCAGATCTTTCATGTTGTGGTTAATAAAGTGCAGTTTGACTATGCAAGCCTTCTGTGGTAGGATTTCATTCATTGTGTCCAGCAGAAGAAGGATGTTATTTAGTATCCTCGCTTCACAAAGCCTATCAATGTTGATATTATGTTGAAGTTTAAGTCCATTCCTAAGAGACTTAAAGAGGAATATCATTTCATAAAAAACGATACTCCATTGGTGAGTGTGTATACTATTGACTTGATAAGCTGTGAAGGGGATGCTAATACCTGCTGACTTGATAATTGATGAAATCTAAGATACCCAAGAGTATAAGGATTATGTGGAGGAGTTTGGAGGGGTAGATGTTCCAATGATTTAGCCAGAACCGGTTAAATCTACCTAAGAAACAATTAGGACACCTAGAGCCACTAGGACACCTAACCCTGAGGATGTTGTTTAGAAAAATGAAAAAGCAAACAAGTTACTAGAGAACCAAGTACACCAAGAAAATATCTTAAGGTTACAATCAAGCAAAAGAAACCGATTTCTATTACCATTCCACTGCCAAGTGATGATAGAGAAAGAGATGAAATTCATGAAGCAACTCAACTAAGCCTAGCTTTACACAAAACTGTCAAACTTGCTGAAGAACAAGAAAACATAGCTGCAGTTGAAGAACAATTGTTAAAGGAGGATGTGGAAAAGATTGTTGAAGGTGAAGATGAAGACTCGTATGCTAGTAAGTTTGCTGATTCTGTTTTCCTCAATAAAGAAGATACCAGTGCTAGGTTAGAGCCCGAGAGTCATAAGGAAAATCCAGAAATAGTTGATGATGATGATGATGATGTTAATGAGAAGAAAGACAATAAGAAGGATGATGATAATGATGATGACAATGATAATCACGATGATCAAGCATTGGTCAGAAACAAAAGGATGGGTAGTTCGGAGATTAGGACACCCCCTAGATCCCCTAGGACAGACTTATCATCAGATAAGACAATTTCTCAGGAATTGATAGCTACTATATCACCTACACCCACTACTACATCTCAAGATCGAAGCAAGTCAAAACCTACTTCCAGCAAAACCAAGGTTCTTCCATGAAGCATTGCTCAGATGAGCAGACGACATGGTCAACTCTGAAAATGTATGAAACATACCTTTGTTACTAACACCTATTTTTAGGAAAAAGGAAGGAAATGTCTGATACTCTCAACAATCTAGTTTTAGAGACCAATGAGCTTACAAAAGAGGCAGTTCCAAGAATGGTCAATGATGCGGTCAAGAAAGATAGAAAGATTTCAACAACTAATGTACCTGAGTTGATTTTACAAAAATTCGTTGTTCATGCCCCAAAAATAATTGAAAAACTTTTCAAGACTCACATGAAGAGCAAGGTTATTATTGTTCATCCTACAACAAGTACTTCAACCTCTACATTTGCTGATCTCCAACACCAACTGTATTTAAATATGAGGACGAATCTTCAAGATCAAGTTGATGATCTAGAATTGTGGGATGTTCTGAAGCGTAAGTTTGAAAAGTCTTCAGCCTCGTCTGGTCCTTGCAGAACACATGCTTTTCGCAAACGAGATCATGATAACCATTAGGAAGATGATGCTCCTCCTAAGGGGGAGAAAAGAGCGAAAAGACAAAGGACATCAAAAGCCTTGAAATCTACAAGTGGTTAATTTATCAAAGCAATTAGCTTAAGGATCCAAAACTTCTGAATCCGCACGACAAGAGCAACAACAAGAATGGGATACATGGGTTGAGGATACAGTAATTGATAAAGATGAGGTCATTCCTGAAGATAAAACTCCTGAGCTTATTGAAGAATTTCAAAATGTTGATAAGCATGTACCAACTATCTTTGATCATGAAAGAATGAAGGATACATTAAGAGACATACTGAGTAACCAGTTCAAAGATGCTGAAGAATATGCCTACCATTTGGAAAAATTGAAGAACTATATGGAGAATCAGATAGTGTGGGAAATCAAACAGGAGGACATAAGACGATCAAAACCATATGCTCATGTTTTCTATGGTCCCCAAAGAAATCCGAATGAACCTCCAAGGTATCTGTACAACAAGGATTTATTTTTTTAGAAGAAATTCTGAGGAAGAGGAAGTATGTGATCTTATCCACAAGATAACGTTGTTCCATTTTTAATGAGATATGGAAGAAAAAGATGAATTGTTGGGGTTAGAAAAGAGTTTAAGTGAACACCCCAAAATACAGGGTTCTGCAGAAGATATGAATATTCCGAGGGCGTTACTTATAGATCAATAACACAAGATTATGAGAAGATACTAAAACGGGTCGTTTTAAAAAAGTTACATTGGCATAAACCGAATATTGTTCATTACATAAGCTCATGGCTTCAAATTGTTCGACAATATAAGTAAATATTTCGGTTTATAACAAATGTTCCCAAAATGTAATACGACCCAAATCTTTAGTATTGACTCTCTCCAAAGAGTGACCCCCAATGTATTTGGGCACCTCGTGCCTTATTGACCTAAGAAAAACATGCTTAATACGTCAACATAAAGTTGGCGAATCCATAGGTTTATGTAATTAAATGTGGACGCAAGATTTCATGTGCATGATTAAGCAATGATGCAATCATCTTTAAAAGTAATTACGTTTTCCTAAGCTCATGACACTAAAGCTCGACTTGTATGAATGCAATAAATTGCCAACATTTTCCCATGAATGATGTTCTAACCCGCAACATCCCAAATCCGACATGGTATATGTTTGTTGTCCGGCAAACCGACATAGTGAGCGCTACTCACCCAAACGGGGACGTCAATCCCAAATAGATCTATTTATAACACTCGCGCTCATAACCTAGTAATTGGTAGTTCATGATAAAGGGCTCAGTGGGTTATCGCTACTTAGGCAAACACGTAATCATAGTATAAAATGTACACTTGCGTCTAATTTGTAAAGCAAAGCATGTTCTCACCCCAAAGATGTAAATCATTTATATAATTGTAAAACATGGGGCTATGAACTCACCTTAGTAGGTAGTCCTCTGTGAATGATAAATATATCCAAGTATGGCAAATGAATCACACCGTCAAATACCTAAGTAAATACGGCCAATCTTAGTCTACAAGTTTAGGCTAACGACTTAATGCATAAACTACAACAAATTGCTAGTTTATATATGCTGTTATCACTTGTGTGGTGGTGCACATGTTTATTGTAATTGTCTTTACTTGTTGGCTCTTGGGGAGGTATACGATTACACACGTTCAAGTATATGTATAAACGTTATTAATAAATATACATATTTATTAAGTCGTGTTTTTAATTTTTTTTTTTGTGTACTATTCGGTAAATATTATTAACTTGTCCAATGTAATTAAGTGTTTATTAAATCCTTTCGTTTTCATACAATACCTTAGGTTTTCTATATTTACCAAAACAGTCCCTATGTTTATGAAAATATAATATTTACATTTTAAACCCTTACGTTTCCACATTCACACCTTTAGTCCTTCAACTTTACAAAAATTTCACTTTAGGTCCTTATACATTTCAAACAGCCCTTTTAACTTTTAGAAAGTGACAAACTGTCCCTAAAAAATTCTTTATAAATTCCTATTTTGAAGTTTTTTAACCTTAAGTTTGCAATAGATACTTTTAGTCCCTTAAACTTGTAAAATCGTATTTATTTATAATCCCAATTAAGATTTGAAATGTTTGTTAAAGGTTTCATTAGGCTCAATAAGCTAATAAGCTTTGGTAGCTTTTAAATAACTGGATGAGCTTATTTTTAGCTTAGTGGGCCTTTTGGGTCCGGTTTTTTTTTTTAAGGTTCAATTAACGCAATTAAAGTCCATAAGGAATTCTAAAAGCACATAAGCTCTCATTAGGCTCATTTAAGCTTAATGAAACTGTTAATGCTGAAAAATAAGCTCGGGTGAGCTTATTTGAGCTTATTAGGCTTATTGGACTCGTTAAGCCATGAAGCAAATTAAATGGTCATTTAAGATCTAAAAGCACATAAGCACTCATTTGGCTTATATAAGTTTATGTGAAACTGTTAAGCTGAAAAAAATAAGTTTGAGTGAGATTATTTGAGCTTATTGGGCTAGTTAGCCCAATAACCTTAACCCGAAATGTTTCAAAAGCTCCATTAAGCTTTTATAACATGATCCAACTTATTTTCTAGTCTTAATAAGTACTTTTAAGCTGTTTTTATTGTTCGGCTTATTTTTAAGCTAATAAGCTTCGTTAATGGGCTTTTGGGCCCATTAATGAGCTCGTTGAGGTTTATCATGTTTCAAACTTAGTCCTAATTTAGGTCCATTAGCTTTTTAGGTTTATATAAACTCATTAAGATGCGTAAGCTCACAAACTAAGTTGTTAAGCTTATTCGTGGCTTATGGGCCTATTTTGGACACGGTAATGGACTGCCAAGCCCATTAAGGGTCCGAATTGGTTTCTAATAAAACATTAAGGTCCATATGAGTCCAATAAGCATATTAGGCCCCTTAATAAGCTCATGGAGCTTATTAATAATCCATGGATCCTACTATATGGTTATTGGCCTGTTCGGCCCTTTGGTGGGTGTTTGGATATTAACGAGCCATTTTAATGGCTCCCGTTGAGCTCGCTAGTGCTTTCTAGGGTTTTTTAATCTCTTATTAAGCAATCGTTAAGCATTAATTAACCGTTTTTTATCACATGCATTTGTTTAAATGATTAGTATACTCCTTCCCAAGCCAAGCCATTGTGTTTTCATGAAAAGTTTACGTGTTGTTTCATGTATTTCATATAAATGAATTTGTATTCATATAGGTTTCCATTCTTGCATTTAAGCGAAACGTTTAAGGCCTTAGTTCATTCTTAAATCACATTTTACATTTCCTAGCACGTCTTAGCACCACACAAGTCGTTATATGCATGTATATATTACGTGAAATATATATAAGATTGTATCATGTACGTATATGCTCATGTTAGTTTGTAAATTACAAACTAACGTGACCAAATGACTAGCAAACAAGGAAGGAAATGTATGATATGAATACATGAGTTTAGAAATCCGCCTTACAAAGGTCCTAGAGCTTGGTTTTCGACTTAGAAGGAGATGAATGATACACAATTCGTCTACACCCAAATGTGTATAAACCCGAAAGCTCCAAAGCTCAATATACCCGAACCTTAGCTTGTATACTCCTCTTATTACCCTTGTATGTAATCCTTAGTATGCTAGTGCAAGCTAGAAAACTAAGTTGTGTCGTGTTTGTGTTGTGCTTGGCTCGGTTTAGGGTGCACCGAACCAAAGAGATGAAAGACAAGGGTGTTCTTGGATAGAGATTTAAGAGTTGTAAGAAGGGTTAGTGCAATGATGACGTGGGTTATATATAGGGCTAGGAAGTGAGTTAGTGTTCTCTAGTCCTTAACTAACCAAAACCGAGCCCTAAGTGGTGGTTTTGAGGGTTTTAGTTAGCCTTAAATGGTTTCTTGCTAAACCACCTAGTACAAATCCTTAATTACAAGACAATTGTACAAGATTACATGAGATTTGACAAATCTTTGGTTGTGTGATGCTGTTTGTGGCCGCGGGTAACAAAGCAAGGAGAAAGGATCCCATGAGGTTATTATCCATTTTGTAATGAGCTAATTAGGGACAATTAGTACATTCTTTAATTAATCTTAGGTTGTACATGTACTTAGGAAGACTTCTAGTTATTTAGGCATGTGAGGCATGTAGGTTTATGGGTTTTTCTTACCCATATTTGGCCAACATGGTTTATTAACACAAGAATTAAATGAATTTTGTGTTTAAGGATTAAAAATGGGTATTGGTTTGAGTCTAGGTAAGTCTAGGTATTTCTGGAGTGTGTCTAAACGCATTTTATTGCGAAACGTAACCCTTTTACGTGACCAATAAAAATAAAACGCGCAAAGTCAATAATTATCTTCCTAATAATTACCTAACACTTGCTTGACGTAAACCTTAATTTATTTGGTGACCGCTTACATTGAATGATTATTTCTAGTCTACGCAATTTAGCTTAAAAGTTAAATTAAAAGTAAACGCTCATCGGACCAAAATAAATAGTGACGAATAATAGGAGTCGTAAAATGACCTAAAATTGAGAAATGTTACAGTCTCCACCCATTAAAAGAGCTTTGTCCTCAAAGCTTAAGACCTTGTAGTGGATGACGAAGCCCGGTTTGTGAAAAGCTATGGGTATTTCTGTTTGAACGAATCTTCACGTTCCCAGATGAACTCAAGACCCCTCCTAGAGTTCTAGCGAACCTTAACCAACGGTATCCGGCTTCGCTTTAATCGTTTGATCTCCCGTTCCATGATTTCAACGGCCTCTTCCACAAACTGGAGCTTATCATCAACGTGAATTCCTTCCAACGGCATGACTAATGGTTTGTCAGCGTAACATTTCTTCAGATTAGACACATGGAAAGTATGGTGAACCCTGCTCAACTCTTGAGGAAGTTCCAGCCTGTAGGCAACCTTTCCAACCTTGGCTAACACCTTGAAAGGTCCGACATATCTCGGGTTCAACTTGCCCCGCTTACCGAATCGTACAACCCCTTTCCAAGGTAAGACCTTGAGCATAACCCTATCCCCAACTTCGAACTCCATCGGCTTATGCTTCAAATTAGCGTAGCTCTTCTGTCGATCCTGAGCAGCTTGAATTCTCTGCTTGACCAGGACGATCTTTTCCGTTGTTTCCTAGATCATTTCCGGACCAGTAAGTTGAGCTTCTCCAACTTCGGCCCAGTACACAGGTGATCGACATTTTCGGCCATAAAGTGCCTCATAAGGTGCGGCCTTTATGCTAGCGTAATAACTGTTGTTATATGAAAATTCGGCTAATGGTAAATGCTTAACCCAGCCCTTTCCAAAATCGATCACTCCACTACCATCACCACCTATCTCACTATCACCACCCTCTGCAGGGGAGCGCCTTGCTAGGTGCATGGCCCCACCTGCACATTCATCACCACCACCTGTGCCATCACCATTACTACCATCATCTGGGTGTCCAACCCAAATCCAGACACTCAGGATATGTAACACCCTCAAATATGAGTACACAGCGGAATGTTGAATATTCGAGGGCGTTACTTTATGGATCAATAACACAAGGTCTGAGAACGACTACTAAACGTGTCATTTGAAAAAGATACATTGGATT